>JAQSVH010184549.1:0-18907 GCA_029448705.1 Adansonia digitata | reverse complement strand
AAGACACTTCCAAGTCGAAAAAATATTTTAAGTCATGCGCACTCATAGATCCGCAAGGATCCACCCTGGGGTACGTTGCGACATTAATAAGCAAGAAAAAGAGAGAAATAATGAGGTTTTGATTTTGGTATGGATGAGGGTGATTTTTACAATGTGTAATGGTTGGGAATGAGTGTTTTTGGGCTATTTTGGGTAGTGGGCGAAGAGTTGCAGGATTCTGGTTTTCTTGGTGTAGGAATATATTTTGGAAGTTGAAAGTGAGCTAGAATCTAACCTTTTTTAGCTGAGATATAAGTGGTCTATTCATGCCAGCATTTTGGAGCCAAACTGAAGGTGTTTGTGGCCGTTTCTGAAGGTAGACAAAGTGATGTCAGCATGGTGGCTATAGAGTGGCTGTAGAGAGCAACTTCCTGCCAATGTGATGGGCATAGGGTGGTTGGTTTAAATGCTGAAATGATTTTCCAGCAAATTGGGTGGCTGATGGTGATATTGGTCAACAACTAGGAAGAAGTAGGGTGAACATTTGACATTAACCCCTTTGATCTAATTTAGACTTCAAAAAAATGTTTTGATTAATTCAAAAGTCCAAATTTATAATTTGATATGGGTTTTGATCTTTCTTGATGCAAAGAAACAAGTTAAAATTGAGTTTTGGATAAATGGCGGACGAGTAAAAAATGCTCGAACCATGAAAAATGGCTTGTATGTATCGATACATTGTAGAATGTATTGATACAGTTGGTCCAAAATCCTTGAGTTTATCGATACAAAGACCATTGTATTGATACTATGAACCATTGTATCGATACAAGTTGATATGTATCGATACACTTCTTTATAGAATGCATGTTTTGGTCTTGGCACAGTCTAGTATTGATACATGAGCTTTTGTATCGATACAGAGGCTCATGTATCAATACATTTATATGTTGTATCGATACAAATGGAGACATTTCAAAATTTTGGCTTGTTAGAGAATTGTATCGATACATGAGAACCATGTATCGATACATTCAAGAAAAATTATATATATTTTATCCCTAGACACCTTGAACTACATCCTCTGATGCCACATCTTTTCATTTAACTTTGATATGATTCATAGGCCTTCTTAAGATCCTCAAAATCATCACCCCCTCTCACGTTCGTGCCCTAGATTGCTTAAAAAAATTAGCCCGAACAAGGTAAAGTGTCTATAGCTGCCCCTCTTAGACTGTTGCTAAGAATCAGGAACAGGGAAAAGACGAATAGGCACTATTTTTTCTGGGGTGGAATGATGCTCCCAAAAACATTAGGGTGCTAGGTTTTCTAAGGTTTGGCCCCCTTAGGCAGGTGCAGAGTAATGTGGATTTTTTTTTATGTGGATACTACCAACTATTGCTTACTTTGACTCAGGTGTTGCCAGCTTGTGTGAGCTTTGACTTAAACTTAGTGCCACCAATGTGTGTGGGCTTTGACTCGGGTGCTGCCAACTAGTGTGGGCTTTAACTCGGACTTGGGTGCCACCAGCTCATGTGGGCTTTGACTTTAATTCTTGAAAGGAAAGGAGATTACTGTGTGAATCCATGTTTGTCCCAACTGAGAAATGAACTTTAATTCTGAAAAATGGTGGAAAGAAAAGCTTTTTTGATGAAACCAAAGCATCAATGTCATTTATCCCAATAAGTAAAATGACTTTCTGGTGCCCAATCATGAAAAGAAAGGAGATTATTTTGTTATTCCATCATTGTTCTAATTGACTAACAAACTTTGATTCTAAAAATTGATAGGAAGAAAAGCTTTTTAAATGAAACTAAAGCATATATGTCATTTATCCTAATGAGGAGAATGAGTTTATGGTGCCCTATCATGAAAAGAAAAGAGATTATTATGTGATTCCATATTTGTCCTAATTGACAAATAAACTTTAACTCTAAAAAATGATGGGAAGAGTAGCCTTTCTTGAGAAACCAAAGCATCAATGTCATTTATCCCAACGAGTAGAATGAGTTTATGGTGCCCAATCATGAAAAGAAAGAAGATTATTATGTGATTCCATCTTTGTCCTAACTGACTGACAAAATTTGGCTCCAAAAACTGATAGGAAGAAAAGCTTTTTAAATCAAACTAAAGCTTCAATGTCATTTATCCCAATGCAGGGAATGAGTTTGTGGTGCACAATCATGAAAACGAAGGACATTATTATGTGAATTCGGGTTTGTCCTAATTGACTAATAAACTTTAACTCTAAAAATGATGGAAAGAGAAGCTTTTCTTATGAAACCAAAGCATCAATGTCATTTATCCAAATGAATAGAATAGGTTTATTATGTCCAACCATGAATAGAAAGGAGACTATTATCTGATTCCATCTTTGTCCTAATCAACTAATGAACTTTAACTCTAAAAAGTGATGAGAACAAATTTTAAATGAAACTAAAGCTTCAATGTCATTTATCCAAATATAGGGAATGAGTTTATAGTGCCCAATCATGAAATGAAAGGAGATTATTATGTAAATTCGTGTTTATCCCAATTGACTACTAAACTTTAACTCTAAAAAATAATGGAAAGAGAAGCTTTCCTTATGAAATCAAAGCATTAATGTCATTTATCCCAATGAGAAGAATGAGTTTGTGGTGCCCAACCATGAATAGAAAAGAGAATATTATGTGATTCTGTCTTTGTCCTAATCAACTGATGAACTTTGCCTCTAAAAAATGATGGGAAGAAAAGCTTTTTAAATGAAAGTAAAGCTTCAATGTCTTTTATCCCAATGCAAAAAATGAGTTTATAGTGCACAATCATGAAAAGAAAGGAGATTATTATATGAATATGTTTTTGTCCCAATTGACTATTAAACTTTAACTCTAAAAAATGATACAAAGAGAAGCTTTCTTATTGAACCAAAGCATCAATGTCATTTATCCCAAAGAGTAAAATGAGTTTATGATGCCCAATCATGAATAGAAAAGAGATTATCATTTGACACCATCTTCGTCCAAATTAATTGACAAGCTTTCATTCTAAAAAATAAAGCTTTTTAAATGAAACTAAAGCATCAATGCAATTATCCCAATGTGGAGAATGAGTTTATGGTGCCCAATCATAAAAAAAAAAAGAGATTATTGTATGATTCCATGCTTGTCCCAATTAACAAATAAATTTGAACTCTAAAAAATGATAGAAAGAGGAACTTTTCTTATGAAACCAAAGCATCAATGGCATTTATCTGAATGAGTAGAATAAGTTTATGGTTCCTAATAATGAAAAAAAGGAGATTATTATGTGATTCCATCTTTGTCCTAATTGACTGAAAAAATTTGGCCCTAAAAAATGATGGGAAGAAAAGCTTTTTAAACGAAACTAAAGCTTCAATGTCATTTATCCCAATGTAGGGAATTAGTTTACGGTGCCCAATCATGAAAAAAAAGGATATTACTATGTGAACCCATGTTTGTCTCAATTGAGAAACGAACTTTAATTCTAAAATTGGTGGAAAGAGAAGCTTTTCGTATGAAACTAAAGCATCAATGGCATTTATCCCAATGAGTAGAATGAGTTTATGGTGCCCAATCATGGAAAGAAAGGAGATTATTATGTGAATCTGTGTTTGCCCTAATTGACAAATAAACTTTAACTCTAAAAAATGATGGCAAGAGAAGCTTTTCTTGTGAAACCAAAGCATTAATGTCATTTATTCCAATAAGGAGAATGAGTTTACGATGCCCAATCATGAAAAGAGAGGAGATTATTATGTGAATTCCTATTAGCCTTAATTGACAAATGAACTTTAACTCTAAAAAATAATGGAAAAAGAAGCTTTTTTTATGAAACCAAAGCATCAATGTCATTTATCCCAATGAGAAGAACAAGTTTATAGTGCCCAATTATGAAAGGAAAGGAGATTAAAATGTGAACCTATGTTTGCCCTATTGGGAAATGAACTTTAATTCTAAAAAATGGTGGAAGGAAAAGATTTCCTTATGAATGCAAAGCATTAATGTCATTTATCCCAATGAGTAAAGCGAGTTTATAGTGCCTAATCATGAAAAGAAATGAGACTATTATGTGATTCCTTCTTTATCTTAATTGACTGACGAATTTCGATTCTAAAAAATGATGGGAAGAAAAGCTTTTTAAATGAAACTAAAGCATAAATGTCATTTATCTCAATGCGTGGAACGATTTTATAGTGCCCAATCATGAAAAGAAAGGAGATTATTATTGGAATCCATGTTTCTCCTAACTGAAAAATGAACTTTAACACTAAAAAATGATGTAAAGAGAAGCGTTTCTTATGAAACCAAAGCATCAATGTCATTTATCCCAATAATGAGAATGAGTTTATGGTGCCCAATCATAAAAAAAAGAGATTACTATGTGAATCCATGTTTGTCCCAACTAAGAAATGAACTTTAACTCTAAAAAATAGTGGAAAAAAAAACTTTTCTTCTGAAACCAAAGCATCAATATCATTTATCCCAATGAGTAGAACGAGCTTATAATGCCCAAACATGAATAGAAAATAGATTATTGTGTGACACCGTCTTTGTCCAAATTGATTGAGCTTTCATTCTAAAAAATGATGGGAAGAAAAGCTTTTTAAATGAAACTAAAGCATCAATGCCATTATCGCTATGTGGGGAATGAGTTTATGGTGACCAATCATGGAAATAAAGGAAATTATTGTATGAATCTATGTTTGTCCCAATTGACAAATAAACTAAGCTCTAAAAAATGATAGAAAGAGAAACTTTTCTTATGAAACTAAAGCATCAATGTCATTTATCCTAATAAAGAGAATGAGTCTACAGTACCCAATCATGAAAAGAAAAGAGATTATCATATGAATCTGTGTTTATCCCAATTGACAAATAAACATTAAATCTAAAAAATGATGGAAAGAGAAGCTTTTCTTATGAAACCAATGCATCAATGTCATTTATCCTAATGAGTAGAACTAGCTTATTGTGCCTAATCATGAAAAAAATAAGATTCTTATGTGATTCTATCTTTGTCCTAATTAACTGCCTAATTTTGATTATAAAAATAATGGGAAGAAATGCTTTTAAATAAAACTATGGCATCAATGTCACTCATCCCAATGAGAAGAATAATTTTATGATGTCTAATCTTGAAAAGAAAAAAAGATTACTATGTGAATCCGTGTTTGTTCCAATTAAGAAACAAAGTTTTATTCTAAAGATGGCAAAAAGAGATGCTTTTCTTATAAAACCAAAGCATAAATGTCATTTATCCCAATGAGGAGAATGAGTTGACAATGCCCAATCATGAAAATAAAGGAGATTACTATGTGAATGTGTGTTTGTCCCAATTGAGAAATGAACTTAATTCCAAAAAATGGTGGAAAAGAAGGTTTTCTTATGAAACCAAAGCATTAAAGTCATTTATCCTAAGGTACAGAACGTGTTTATGGTGCTCAATCATTAAAAAAAGAGATTATTATGTGATTCCATCTTTATCCTAATTGACTGAAAAACTTTGATTCTAATAAATGATGGGAAAAAAAGCTTTTTAAATGAAACTAAAGTAGCAATGTCATTTATCCCAATGCGAGGAACGATTTTATGGTGCTCAATCATGAAAAAAAAAGAGATTATTATTAGAATCCATGTTTGTCCCAACTAACAAATGAACTTTAACACTAAAAAATGGTGCAAAGAGAAGCGTTTCTTATGAAACCAATGCATCAATGTCATTTATCCCAATAAGGAGAATGAGTGTATGGTGCCTGATCATGAAAAGAAAGGAGAATACTATGTGAATCCGTGTTTGTCTCATTTGAGAAATGAACTTTAATTCTAAGAAATGGTGGAAAGAGAAGCTTTTATTATGAAACCAAAGCATCAATGTCATTTATCCTAATGAGTAGAACAATTTTATGGTGCCAAATCATGAAAAAAAATGAGATTATTATATGATTTTTATTTTGTCCTAATTGACTGATGAACTTTGATTCTAAAATATGATGGCAAGAAAAGTTTTTTAAATAAAACTAAAGCATCATTGACATTTATCCCAAGGCAGGGAATAAGTTTATGGTGACCATTCATGGAAAGAAAAGAGATTATTATTGGAATCCGTGCTTGTCCCAACTGACAAATGCACTTTAACAGTAAAAAATGATGCAAAGAGAAGAGTTTGTTATGATACCAAAGCATCAATGTTATTTATCCTAATGAGGAGTATGAGTTTATGGTGCCCAATCATGAAAAGAAAGGAGATTACTATATGAATCCATCTTTGTCCTAATTGATAAATGAACTTTAACTCTAAAAAGCGATGAAAAGAAAGGCTTTTTTTATGAAACCAAAGCATCAATGTCAGTTCTCCAATTGAAGGGAATAAGTTTATTGTGCCTAATCATGAAAGGAGAGGAGATTACTATGTGAATCCGTGTTTGTCCTATTGAGAAATGAACTTTAATTCTAAAAAATGGTGGAAAAAAAAGCTTTTCTTATGAAACCAAAGCATCAATGTCATTTATCCGAATGAGTAGAACAAGTTTATGGTGCCTAATCATGAAAAGAAAAGAGATAATTTATGATTCAATCGTTGTCCTAATTGACTAACAAACTTTGATTCTAAAAAAATCATGGGAAGAAAAGCTTTTTAAATGGAACTAAAGCATATCATAATATGGGGAAAGAATTTATGGTGCCCAATCATGAAAAGAAAAAAGTTTATTATGTGAATTCATGTTTGTAACAATCGACAACTAAACTTTAACACTAAAAAATGATGGAAAGTGAAGCGTTTCCTATGAAACCAAAATGCCAATGTCATTTATCCCAATAAGGAGAATGAGTTTATGGTGCCAAATCATGAAAAGAAAAGAGATTGCTATCGGAATCCGTGTTTATCCCAATTGAGAAATGAACTTTAATTATAAAAGAAGGTGGCAAAAGAAACTTTTCATATGAAACCAAAGATCAAGGTCATTTATCCCAATGAGGAGAATTAGATTATGGTGCCTAATCATGAAAATAAAGGAGATTATTATGTGCTTCCGTCTTTGTCCTAATTGACTGATGAATTTTGGTTCTAAAAAATGATAAGGAGAAAAGCTTTTCAAGTGAAACTAAAGCGTCAATATCATTTATCCCAAAGTAGTGAAAGAATTTATGGTGCCTAATTATGAGAAGAAAGAAGTTTATTACGTGAATCCGTGTTTGCCTCATTGACAAATGAACTTTAACACAAAAAAATATGCAAAAAGAAACATTTCTTATGAAATCAAAGCATTAATGTCATTTATCCCAATGCGAAGAATGAGTTTATGGTGCCCAATCATGAAAAGAAAGGAGATTACTATGTGAATCCTTATTTGTCCCATTTATGAAATGAACTTTATTACTAAAAAATGGTGGAAAGAAAAGCTTTTCGTATAAAACCAAAGCATCAATGTCATTTATCCCAAAAAGTAGAATGAGTTTATGGTGCCCAACCATGAAAAGAAAGGAGATTATTATGTGGTTCCATTTTTGTCCTAATTGACTGATGAACTTTGATTCTAAAAAATGATGGGAAGAAAAGCTTTTTAAATGAAAATAAATCATCAATGATATTTATCCCAATACAGGGAATGAGTTTATAGTGCCCATTCATAACGAGAAAGGAAATTATTATGTGAATCCATGTTTGTCCCAATTGACAAATAAACATTGACTCCAAAAAATAAGGGAAAGAGAAGCTTTTCTTATGAAAGCAAAGCATCAATGTCGTTTATCCCTATGAGGAGAATGAGTTAATTATGCCCAATCATGAAAAAAATAAAGATTATTATGTGAATCATTTTTTGTCCCAATTGACAAATGAACTTTAACTCTAAAAAATGATGGAAAAAGAGGCCTTTCTTATGAAGCCAAAGCATCAATGTTATTTATCCTAATGAGGAGAATGAGTTTATGGCGCCTAATCATGAAAGGAAATGAGATTATTATGTGAATCATGTTTGTCCTATTAAGAAATGAAATTTTATTCTAAAAAATGGTGTAAAGAGAAGGTTTTCTTATGAATCCAAAGCATCAATGCCATTTATCCTAATGTGTCAAACGAGTTTATGCGGCCCAATCACGAAAAAAAATGAGATTATAATGTAATTTCATCTTTGTCCTAATTGACTGACGAACTTTCATTCTAAAAAATGATGGGAAGAAAAGCTTTTTAAGTGAAACTAAAGCATTAATATCATTTATCCTAATGCGATGAATTATTTTATGGTGGCCAACAATGAAAAGGAAAGAGATTATTATTGGAATCTGTGTTTGTCCTAACTGACAAAGGAACTTTAACACTAAAAAATGATGCAAAGGGAAGCGTTTCCTACAAAACTAAAGTATCAATGTCATTTATCCCAATGAGGAGAATGAGTTTATGGTACCTAATCATGAAAACAAAGGAGATTACTATATGAATATGTGTTTATGCCAACTAAGAAATGAACTTTAATTCAAAAAAAATGGTGGAAAAAGAAGCTTTTATTATGAAACCAAAGCATCAATGTCATTTATCCCAATGAGTAGAACAAGCTTATGGTGCCCAATCACGTAAGGAAAGGAGATTACTATATGAATCCTTGTTTGTCTTATTCAGAAATAAACTTTAATTCCAAACAATAGTGGGAAAAGAAGATTTTCTTATGAATCCAAAGCATCAATGTCATTTATCCCAATGCATAGAATGAGTTTATGGTGCTTAATCACAAAAAAAAAATAAGATTATTATGTGATTTTGTCTTTGTCCTAATTGACTAACAAACTTTGATTCTAAAAAATGATCAGAAGAAAAGCTTTTTAAATGAAACTAAAGAATCAATGTCATTTATCCCAATGCGGTGAATGATTTTATGGTGCCCAATCATGAAAAGAAAAGAGATTATTACTGAAATCAGTGTTTGTCCCAACTGAAAAGTGAACTTTAACCATAAAAAATGATGCAAAGAGAAATGTTTCCTATGAAACCAAAGCACCAATGTCATTTATCCCAATAAGGAGAACGGGTTTATGCCTAATCATGAAAAAAAAAGAGATTACTATGTGAATCCATGTTTATCCCAATTGAAAAACAAACTTTAATTCTAAAAAATGTTGGAAGGAGCTTGTCTTACGAAACCAAAGCATCAATGTCATTTATCGTAATGACAAGAATGAGTTTATAGTGCCAATCATGAAAGGAAAAGAGTTACTACGCAAATCTGTGTTTGTCCTTTTGAGAAATGAAGTATAATTCTAAAAAATGGTGGAAAGAGAAGGTTTTCTTATGAATCCAAAGCATTATTGTTGTTTATCCCAATGAGTAGAACAAGTTTATAGTGCCTAATCATGAAAAGAAATGAGATTATTATATGATTTCATCTTTGTCCTAATTGACTGATGAACTTTGATTCTAAAAAATGACGGGAAGAAAAGCTTTTTAAATGAAACTAAAGCATCAATATTAATTATCCCAATGCAGGGAATAATTTTGTGGTGCCCAATCATGAAAAGAAATAAGATTATTATTAAAATTCGTGTTTATCCCAATGACAAATGAACTTTAACACTAAAAAAAGATGCAAAGAGAAGCGTTTCCTACATAACCAAAGCATCAATGTCATTTATCCTAATGAGAAAAATGGCTTTTTGGTGCCCAATCACGAAGAAAAAGGATATTACTGTATGAATCCATGTTTGTCCCAACTGAGAAATGGACTTTAATTCTAAAAAATGGTAGAAAGAGAAGCTTTTATTATGAAACCAAAGCATCAATGTCATTTGTCCCAAAAAGTAGAACAAGTTTATGGTGCTGAATCTTGAAAAGAAATGAGATTATTATGTGTTTCATCTTTTTCCTAATTGATTGATAAACTTTGATTCTAAAAAATGATTAGAAGAAAAGCTTTTTAAATGAAACTAAAGCATCAATGCCATTTATCCCGATGTGGGAAATGAGTTTATGGTGCCCAATCATGAAAAAAAAGGAGATTACTACGTCAATCTGTGTTTGTCCTATTAAGAAATGAATTTTAATTGCAAAAAATAGTGGAAAGAGGTGGTTTTCTTATGGATCCAAAGCATCAATCCCAATGACTAGAACGAGTTTATGGTGCCCAATCATGAAAAGAAATGAGATTATTATGTGATTCCATCTTTATCATAACTGACTAACGAACTTTGATTCTAAAAAAAGGATAGGAAGAAAAGCTTTTTAAATGAAACTTGTCGTAACATGCCCCGGGGTGGACCCTTGTGGATTTATGGGTGTGTACAACTTAAAATATTTTCCTGACTTGTAAATGTCTCCTTGATCGAGACTTTTCCTTGGCAATGTGATGAGAACAAGAATGTACAGAGTCTCGACTTATGGTGTAGTGAAAGGAGCCATAAGACGAATCGCTCATTTTATGGGTCTCGGATGACCATCTTGAAATGGCCAATACTTGGAGTCACCACTAATCACTTAGGGCTAGGCATGATCAGATGCCTATTAAAACCTATGTTTTGAGTTACAAAACTCAAAAAATCGATCTCATGGTCTATATAGTCCAAAGAACAAGTTTATGGTGCCCAATAACAAAAAAAATGAGAATATTATATTATTCTATCTTTGTCCTAATTAACTGACAAAATTTGATTCTAAAAAATGATTGGAAGAAAAGCTTTTTAAATAAAGCTAAAGCATCAATGTCATTTATCCCAATGCAGAGAATGATTTTATGGTGCCTAATCATGAAAAGAAAAAAGATTACTATTGGAATCTGTGTTTGTCCCAACTGACAAATAAACTTTAACACTAAAAAATGATCCAAAGAGAAGCGTTTCCTATGAAACCAAAGCATCAATGTCATTTATACCAATGAGGAGAAAGAGTTTATTGTGCCCAATTATGAAAAGAAAGGAGATTACTTACTATGTGAATCTGTGTTCATCCCAATTAAGAAACGAACTTTAATTCTAAAAAATGGTGGAAGGAGCTTTCCTTATGAAACCAACGCATCAATGTCATTTATCCCAATAAGTAGAATGAGTTTATGGTGCCCAATCATGAAAATAAATAAGATTATTATGTGATTCTATCTTGGTCCTAATTGATAGATAAACTTTCATTCTAAAAAATGATGGTAAGAAATGCTTTTTGAATGAACCTAAAGCATCAATATCATTAACCCCAATGCGGGGAAAGAATTTATGGCGCCTAATCATGTGAATCCATGTTTTTCCCAATTGACCAATAAACTTTAACACTAAAAAATGATGCAAAGAGAAACATTTCTTATGAAACCAAAGCATTAATGTCATTTATCCCAATAAGGAGAATGAGTTTATAGTACCTGATCATGAAAAGAAAAGAGATTACTATATGAATACTTGTTTGTCCCAACTGAGAAATGAACTTTAGTTCCAAAAAATAATGGAAAGAGATGATTTTATTATAAAACCAAAGCATCAATGTCATTTATCCCAATAAGCAGAACAAGTTTATTGTGCCCAAACATGCATGGAAAGGAGATTAATACGTGAATTTGTGTTTGTCTTACTGAGAAATAAACTTTAATTCTAAACAATGGTGGAAAGAGAAGATTTTCTTATGAATCCTAAGCATCAATGTCATTTATCCCAATGTGTAGAACGTGTTTATGGTGCTCAATCATGAAAAAAAAAGATTCTTATGTGATTTCATCTTTGTCCTAATTGATTGACAAACTATGATTCCAAAAAATGATGGTAAGAAAAGCTTTTTAAATGAAACTAAAGTGTCAATGTCATTTATCCCAATGCAGTGAATGATTTTATGGTGCCCAATCATGAAAAGAAAGGAGATTATTATTGGAATCCGTATTTGTCCCAGCTAATAAATGAACTTTAACACTAAAAAATAATGCAAAGAAAAGCATTTCCTATGAAACCAAAGCATCAATGTCATTTATCCTAATAAGAAGAATGAGTTTATAGTGCCCGATCATGAAAAGAAAGGAGATTACTATATAAATCCATGTTTATCCTAATTTAGAAACAAACTTTAATTCTAAAAAATGGTTGACAGAGAAGCTTTTTTTATGAAACCAAAGCATCAATGTTATTTATCCCAATGAGTAGAACAAGTTTATGGCGGCCAATCATGAAAAGAAATGAGATTATTATGTGATTCTGTTTTTGTCCTAATTGACTGATGAACTTTGATTCTAAAATATGATGACAAGAAAAGCGTTTAAAATGAAACTAAGGCATTAATGATATTTATCCCAAAGCAGGGAATGAGTTTGTGGTGCCTATTCATGAAAAGAAAAGAGACTATTATTGGAATCCGTGCTTGTCCCAGCTGACAATTAAAAATTAACATTAAAAAACAATGCAAAGAGAAGAGTTTCTTATGAAACCAAAGCATCAATGTCATTTATCCCAATGAGGAGCATAAGTTTACGGTGCCCAATCATGAAAAGAAATGAGATTACTATATGAATCCATCTTTGTCCTAATTGACAAATGCACTTTAACTCTAAAAACTGATGGAAAGAGAGGCTTTTTTTATTAAACCAAAGCATCAATATCATTTATCCCAATAAGGAGAATGAGTTTATTGTGCCCAATCATGAAAGGAAAGGAGATTACTATATGAATCCGTGTTTGTCCTATTAAGAAATGAATTTTAATTCTAAAAAATGGTGAAAAAAGAAGCTTTTCTTATGAAACCAAAGCATCAATATCATTTATCCCAATGAGTAGAAAGCATTTATGGTGCCCAATCATGAAAAGAAAAGATATAATTTATGATTCCGTGATTGTCCTAATTGACCGACGAACTTTGATTCTAAAAAATCATGGGAAAAAAAGCTTTTTAAATTGAACTAAAGCATTAATATCATTTATCCCAATGTACGGAAAGAATTTATGGTGCCTAATCATGAAAAGAAAGGAGTTTTTAATGTGAATCCATATTTGTACCAATTGATAAATGAACTTTAACAACAAAAATTGATGGAAAGTGATGCGTTTCCTATGAAACCAAAGCATCAATACCATTTATCCCAATAAGGAGAATGAGTTTATGGTGTCCAATCATGAAAATAAAGGAGATTATTATGTGATTCCGTCTTCTTCCTAATTGACTGATGAATTTTGATTTTAAAAAATTATAGGAAAAAAAGCTTTTTTAAATGAAACTAAAGCATCAATGACATTTAACCCAATGCGAGGAATAAGTTTATGGTGCCCATTAATGAAAAAGAAAGGAGATTATTATGTGAATTCGCATTTGTCCTAATTGACAAATAAACTTTAACTCCAAAAAATGATGGAAAGAAAGCTTTTCTTATGAAAGCAAAGCATTAATGCCATTTATCCCAATGAGGAGAATGAGTTAACGGTGCCTAATCATGAAAAGAATGAAGATTATTATGTGAATCCATGTTTGTCCCAATTGACAAATGAAATTTAACTCTAAAAAATGATGGAAAGCAAGGCCTTTCTTATGAAGCCAAAGCATCAATGTCATTTATCCTAATAAGGAGAATGAGTTTATGGTGCCCAATCATGAAAGAAAAGGAGATTGCTATATGAATCTGTGTTTGTCCATTGAGAAATGAAATTTAATTCTAAAAAATAATGGAAAGAAAAGGTTTTCTTATGAATCTAAAGCATCAATGCCATTTATTCCAATGTATCAAACGAGTTTATGATGTCCAATCATGAAAAAAATGAGATTATTATGTGATTCCATCTTTGTCCAAATTGATTGACGAACTTTAATTCTAAAAAATGATGGGAAAAAAAGATTTTTAAGTGATCTAATGCAATGAATTATTTTATGGTGGCCAATCATGAAATGAGAGGGGATTATTATTGGAATCTGTGTTTGTCCAGCTGACAAATGAACTTTAACACTAAAAAATGATGCAAAGAGAAGCGTTTGCTACAAAACCAAAGCATCAATGTGATTTATCCCAATGAGGAGAATGAGTTTATGGTACCCAATCAGGAAAACAAAGGAGATTACTATGTGAATCCATGTTTATCCCAACTGAGAAATGAACTTTAACTCAGAAAAATGGTGGAAAGAGAAGCTTTTATTATGAAACCAAAGCATCAATGTCATTTATCCTAATGAGTAGAATGCGTTTATGGTGCCTAATCATGCAAGGAAAGGGGATTACTATATGAATCCGTGTTTGTCCTATTGAGAAATAAACTTTAATTCTAAACAATGGTGGAAAGACAAGGTTTTCTTACAAATCAAAAGCATCAATGTCATTTATCCCAATGCATAGAATGAGTTTGTGGCGCTCAATCACGAAAAAATTATGTGATTCCGTCTTTGTCCTAATTGACTGACAAACTTTGATTCTAAAAAATGATGGGAAGAAAAGCTTTTTAAATGAAACTAAAGAATCAATGTCATTTATCCCAATCCGGTGAATGATTTTCTGGTGCCCAATCATGAAAAAAAAGAGATTATTATTGGAATCCGTTTTTGTCCCAACTAACAAATGAACTTTAACACTAAAAAATGATGCAAATAGAAGTGTTTCCTACAAAATCAAAGCACCAATGTCATTTATCCCAATGAGGAGAATGGGTTTATGCCCAATCATGAAAAGAAAAGAGATTACTATGTGAATCCGTGTTTGTCCCAATTGACAACTGAACTTTAATTCTAAAAAATAGTGGAAGGAACTTTTCTTATGAAACCAAAGCATCAATGTCATTTGTCCCAATAAGTAGAATAAGTTTATGGTGCACAATCATGAAAATAAATGAGATTATTATGTGATTTTGTCTTTGTCCTAATTGACAGATGAACTTTTATTCTAAAAAATAATGGCAAGAAAAGCTTTTTAAATGAAACTAAAGCATCAATGTTATTTACCCCACTACGGGGAAAAAATTTATAGTGCCAAGTCATGAAAAGAAAGGAGATTATTATGTAACTCCATGTTTGTCCCAATGGACAAATGAACTTTAACACTAAGAAATGATGCAAAGAGAAATGTTTCTTACAAAACCCAAGCATCAATATCATTTATCCCAATAAAGAGAATGAGTTTATCGTGCCCAATCACGAAAAGAAAGGAGATTACTATGTTAATCCGTGTTTGTCCTAATTGAGAAATGAACTTTAATTCTAAAAATTGGTGGAAAGAGAAGCTTTTATTATGAAACTAGAGCATCAATGTTGTTTATCCCAATGAGTAGAACCAATTTATGGTGCCCAATCATGAAAGAAAAAAAAACTATTATGTGATTCCATTTTTGTCCTAATTGACCGATGAACTTTGATTCTAAAATAGGGATGAAAAGCATTTTAAATAAAACTAAAGCATCAATGACATTTATCCCAATGCGAGAAATAAGTTTATGGTGCCCGTTCATGAAAAGAAAAGAGATTATTATTGGAATCTGTGCTTGTCCCAGCTGACAAATAAACTTTAACAATAAAAAATGATGCAAAGAAAAGAGTTTCTTCTGATCCCAAAGCATCAATGCCATTTATCCTAATGAGGAGTACGAGTTTATGGTGCCCAATCATAGAAAGAAAGGAGATTGCTTTGTGAATCAGTCCTTGTCCCAATTGGCAAATGAACTTTAACTCTAAAAAATAATGGAAAGAAAGGCTTTTTTTATGAATCCAAAGCATTAATGTAATTTATCCCAATACGGAGAATGAGTTTATTATGCTAATCATGAAAGGAAAGGAGATTACTATATGAATCAATGTTTGTCCTATTGAGAAATTAACTTTAATTCTAAAAAAATGGTAGAAAGAGAAGCTTTTCTTATGAAACCAAAGCATCAATGTCATTTATCCTAATGAGGAGAATGTGTTTGCGGTGCCCAATCATTGAAAGAAAGGACATTATTATGTGAATCCGTGTTTGTCCCAATTGGCAAATGAACTTTAACTCTAAAGCATGATGGAAAAAGAAGCTTTTCTTATATAACCAAAGCATCAATGTCATTTATCCTAGTAGGGAGAATGAGTTTATGATGCCTAATCATGAAAGAAAAAGAGATTACTATGTATATTCGTGTTTGTCCTATTGAAAAATGAACTTTTATTCTAAAAGATGGTGGAAAGAAAAGGCTTTCTTATTAATCCAAAGCATTAATGTCATTTATCGCAATGAGTAGAATGAGTTTATAGTGCCCAATCATGAAATGAAATTAGATTATTATGTGATTCCATCTTTGTCCTAATTGACTGATGAACTTTGATTCTAAAAAATGATGGGAAGAAATGCTTTTTGAATGAAACTAAAGCATCAATGTCATTTATCCTAATGCGAGGAATGTGTTTATGGTGCCCAATCATGAAAAGAAAGGAGATTATTATATGAATCCATGTTTGACCCAATTGACAAAGAAACTTTAACTTTAAAAAATGATGGAAGGGGAAGCTTTTCTTATAAAACCACCGCATCAATTTGATTTATCCCAACGGGTAGAACAAGTTTATGGTGCCCAATCATGAATAGAAAGAAGATTATTATGTGACACCATCTTTGTCCAAATTGGCTGGCAAACTTTGATTCTAAAAAATAATGAGAAGAAAAGCTTTCTAAATGAAACTAAAGCAACAACGACATTTATCCCAATGTGGGGAAATAATTTATGGTGCCTAATCATGAAAAAAAAAGAGGTTATTATGTGAATCCGTGTTTGTCCAATTGACAAATGAACTTTAACACTAAAAAATGATGCAACGATAAGCATTTCTTACGAAACCAAAGCATCAATGTAATTTATCCCAATGAGAAGAATGAGTTTATGATGCCCAATCACGAAAAAAATACAGATTACTATGTGAATCCATGTTGGTCTCAATTAAGAAATGAAGTTTAATTCCAAAAAATAGTGAAAAAAGAGGCTTTTCTTATGAAATCAAAGCATCAAGGTCATTTATCCTAATGAGTAAAATAAGTTTATGGTGCCCAATTGTGAAAAAGAAAGAGATTATTATGTGATTCCATTTTTGTCCTAACTGACTAACAAACTGTGATTCTACAAAATGATGGGAAGAAAAGCTTTTAAAATGGAACTAGAGGATCAATGACGTTTATCCCAATATGGGGAATGGGTTTATAGTGCCCAATCATGAAAAGAAAGGAGATTATTATGTTAATCTGTGTTTGTCCCAATTGACAAATAAACTTTAACTTCAAAAAATGATGCAAAAAGAAGCATTTCTTATGAAACCAAAGCATCAATGTCATTTATCCCAATGAGGAGAATGAGTTTATGGTGCCCTATCATGAAAAGAAAGGAGATTACTATGTGAATCGTGTTTGTCCTAACTGAGAAATGAACTTTAGTTCTAAAAAATAGTGGAAAGAGATGATTTTATTATGAAACCAAAGCATCAATGTCATTAATCCTAATGACCAGAACGAGTTCATAGTGCCCAATAATGCAAGAAAAGGATATTAATATGTCAATCTATATTTTTTCTATTGAGAAATAAACTTTAATTCTAAACAATGGTGTGAATTCGTGTTTGTCTGAACGGAGAAACGAACTTTAATTCTAAAAACAGGTGGAAAGAGAAGCTTTTCTTATGAAACCAAAGCATCGATGACATTTATCCCAATGAGTAGAATGAGTTTATGGTGCCCAATCGTTAAAAGAAAGCAGATTATTATGTTATTTAATTTTTGTCCTAATTGACTGATGAATTTTGATTTTAAAAAAGGATGGGAAGAAAAACTTGTTAAATGAAACTAAAGCATCAATGCCATTTATCCTAATGTGGAGAACGAGTTTATGGTACCTAATCATGAAAAGCAAAGAGATTATAATGTCAATCCGTGTTTGTCCTATTGAGAAATGAACTTAGTTCTAAAATATGGTAGAAAGAGAAGGTTTTCTTATAGATCCAAAACATCAATATCATTTATCCTAATACAGTAGAATGAGCTTATGGTGCCCAATCATGAAAAAAAATGATATCATTGTGTTATTCTGTCTTTGTCCTAATTGGCTGATGAACTTTGATTCTAGAAAGTAATGGGAAGAAAGCTTTTTAAATGAAACTAAAGCATTAATGTCATTTATACCAATGTGGAGAATGATTCATGGCACCCAATCATGAAACAAAAAGAGATTATTATCGAAATCCGTGTTTGTCCTAATAGACCAATGAACTTTAACACTTAAAAATGATGCAAAAAGAAGCGTTTCTTATGAAACCAAAGCATCAATGTCATTTGTCCCAATAAGGAGAATGAGTTTATGCTGCCCAATCATGAAAAAAAAAAGAGATTATTATGTGAATCTATGTTTGTCGCAACTGATAAACAAACTTTAATTCAAAAAAATGGTAGAAAGAGAAGCTTTTCTTATGAAACCAAAGCATTAATGTCATTTATCCCAATAAGTAGAAAGAGCTTATGGTGCCTAATAATGAAAAGAGAGGAGATTATTATGTGATTCCATTTTTGTCCTAATTGACTAACAAACTTTGGTTACAAAAAATGATGGGAAGAAAAGCTTTTTAAATGAAACTAATGCATCAATGACATTTGTCCTAATGCAAGGAATGAGTTTAAGGTGCCTAATCATGAAAAGAAAGGAGATTATTATGTGAATCCATGTTTGTCCCAATTGACAAATGAATATTAACTCTAAAAAATGATGGAAAGAGTAGCTTTTCTTATGAAAGCAAAGTATCATTGTCATTTATCCTGATGAGGAGAATGCATTTATGATGCCTAATCGTGAAAAGAAAAGAGATTACTACATGAATCCCTATTTGTCCCAATTTAGAAATGAACTTTAATTCTAAAAAAATGGTGAAAGGAGAAGCTTTTCTTATGAAACCAAAGCATCAATGTCATTAATCTTAATGGGTAGAACGAGTTCATGATGCCTAATCATGAAAAGAGAGGAGATTATTTTATGATTCCGTCATTGTCCTAATTGACCAATGAACT
>JAQSVH010184499.1:0-18918 GCA_029448705.1 Adansonia digitata | reverse complement strand
GAAATCCATTTAGATTTATGTTTAGGATTCTAGTTTAATTAGATTATTGTTTAGGATTAGAGTTTTAGTTTAGATAAATTTTATGATTAAGCTTAATTAGTATTCTACTAGGAATACTAAATCTAGTAGGAGTAGGAGTTCTAGCTTATATATATGCACCTAGGGAGTTGCTATAAAGTATTCGATTATTATTTTATTATTCTATCTAAAAGGTTTCTTTCTAGAACCTAAATATCTCGGCAGCGTTATCTTTGTCGACTATTTTTAATTCTTTTGTGTTTTAGCCATTCCTATCATCTCCACCCTGCATCAATTTGGTATCAGAGCCATGGCAGAACGTGCAAGGGGCTGTGGAAGAGGGAATCAAGAACAACAAATAGAGTTGATCGAGTTGAGGCACATGGTGGAGGATTTGTCGCAAACTGTACAAGCTTTGTAGCGACAAATAGATTTAGGAGCCTAAATGGAGATACCGAAAGGTTACAATGCATTTGACCTGCCAAAAGGTGGTTTTGAAGATGTTTCAAATGAAGGAGAGCTCGAGAACCCTTTCCATTATGTTGGACTTGCAAACTTTGCAGTACGAGGCAGATTAGAAGATCGACTATTGCATGCTTTCGAGTTAATGGGAGGAGGAGCAAATATCCAAGTAGATGACTTCCATGGGGAGTTACATGCAGAAGATTTTTTGGACTAGGAAGCCACTATTGAGAATCACTTTGAGTGGAAACCGATGGCTGAACCTATAAAAGTACTCTTTGTGAAGCTTAAGTTGAAGAGTGCAGCACTTCAATTGTGGAAGAGAGTTGAAGAACAGCGAGCACGTCAAGGGAAGAAAAAAATTAGTAGTTGGGAACATACGAAAAACAAATTGCGAAAGCAATTTTTGCCACCAGATCATGCCATGGAACTATATAAAAAGTTTCATTTGCTTAGGCAAAACAAAAGGACGGTTGAATACTACACCTTTAATTTCAATAATTTGTCTATTAAAGTGGGATTAAACGAAACTAACGAGCAGTTAACATCTTGTTATATTGCTGGTGTAGATCAAAGTATTAAAGTTGAGCTAGGGGTGGTTCATATATTCAACTTGAAGGATGCACGCCAATATACCCTACAAGCTGAAAAACGTGTATTATGCTACGATGCAAGGAAGCCTTTATTTGGCAAGACTATTAACTCTTCTTAAGGCAGTTTTAGCAGTAAAAGGGAATTTTCAACCAATAAAGTTAGTAGCAGGAACGTAATAGGAACAAGTAAGGTTAACAAAGGAAATGAGGTTCAAGTCAGTACCCAACCCAACATTAGAAGGGTGGGTAGCAAATCTTAAATCAGTTTTTTTAGTTGTGGAGAAAGTGGGCACGCTTCTTATGCCTGTCCTAAAAGAAGGGTGAATTTAGTTGAACTTGATGATGAAGATCAAAAACAACTTGATCCTGTTTATGATGAGTATGTTGAGGATGAAGAGGAAATAGATATACACCCAGCACAAGGAGAATCTCTGATGCTCAGAAGGGTTATGACTACAACCAACCAAGGCAATAGAGAGGATTAGAGGAGGAAAAGTATCTTTAGGACACTTGTTAGGTGTGGAGATAAAGTGTGTAATGCCATTATCGATGGGGTAGCTCAGAAAACTATGTTTCTAAAGAAACCGTGGAAAAACTAAAGCTACCTATAGAAAAACATTCTCATCCATATAAGATTTAGTGGGTTAAGAAGGGATTTGAGATACTTGTAAAATTCCAAAGTTTAGTTAAGTTTACTATGAGCAATGATGTGGATGATGAGGCATTCTGTCATGTGGTACAAATGGATATGTGTCATATTTTTTTGGGCAAACCTTGGCTATTTGAGCATGATATACTTCATTCAACCAAAGAAAATACTTATTCTTTTCATAAAGGTGGAAAAAAATATACGTAGCATCCTTAAAAGAAAGTAGTGATGCACAAGACTGACAAATTGAATGGGTTTTTAAAGGTTGAAGAGTTAGTGAGTGAAAGTCGAGAATTGAGGGTTGTATTTGCTGTGGTCAGCAAAATAATAAATACCGCTAAAGAGGAAAATTTAAAGGAACAGCCTAAGGAAATTAAAAAATTGTTAACAGAGTTTGCTGACTTGGTTAGTGACTCTTTGCCATAGGGGTTACCACCAATGAGAAGCATTCAACACGGTATAGATTTGGTGCTTGAAGCATCTTTACCAAATTTATCAGCATATCAAATGCCACCAGTTCAGCAGCTGGAAATTCAAAAACAGGTTGAGGATTTGATAAGGAAAGGATTGGTGTGCGAAAGCAAAAGTCCATGTGCTTGCCCAACTCTACAAGCTTTTAAGAAGGATGGATCTTGGCGGATGTGTATTGATAGCCAAGCTATAAACAAGATTATGATCAAGCATCGCTTTCCCATTCCTCGTGTAGAGGACATGCTGGATCAATTGGCAGGGTCCAAGGTATTTTCTAAAATTGATTTAAGGAGTGGATATCATCAAATCAGATTGAGAGAGGGAGCTGGATGGAAGACTGCTTGTAAGACTCCTAAAAGCTTGTTTGAATGGTTAGTAATGCCTTTCAGACTATTTAATGCTCCTAGTACATTCATGCGAGCCATGATGAGGAACTTAAACCCTTCTTACAATATTTTGTTGTTGTGTATTTTGATGATCTTCTAGTTTATAGTCTGAGTAAGGAAAAACATTTACAGCATTTATGGTAAGTTTTGGAGGTGCTGCAAAAGGAGAAGCTCTATGTGAATTTAAAGAAGTGCTTATTTTTGCAAACTGAGGTTATGTTTCTAGGGTTCATTGTTTTTGAAAAGGGACTGAAACCAGATCCTGAAAAGATTCAAGCAATCAAAGACTGTATAGCACCACAATCTTTGGAAGAGGTTAGAAGTTTCCGTAGGTTAGCTTTATTTTATAGGAGATTTATAAGAAATCTCAGTACTATTATGAGTCCTATTACTGAAATTTTGAAAACTGATAGTTTTAAGTGGACAAATTCTGCTCAAAAGGCTTTTGAACATAGTAAGGTACTCGTGACCAAAACACCTGTTCTAGCATTACCATATTTTAATAAACTTTTTATTGTAGAATGTGATGCTTTTCAAAATGGTATTGGGTCTATTCTTAGTCAAGATGGAAGGCCTTTGGAATTTTTTATTGAAAAATTATCCGATGCTAAATGTAGGTACTCTACTTATGATTTAGAGTTCTATGCTTTAGTTAGAGCAATCCAACACTGGCAGCATTATTTGGCTTATAAGGAATTTGTTATTTATACAAACCAGCAAGCATTGAAGTATTTAAGCTCTCAAAAGAAACTTAATGGTTTTCATGTTAGATGGAGTTAATTTTTGGATGAGTTTAATTTCTCTTTGAAGTATAAAATTGAAGAAACAAATGTAGATTCAGATGCCTTGAGTAGGCGAACCTTGATTTTAACCATAATGAGTTCACAAGTTATTAGACTTAAGGAGTTAAAAAACCAATATCAAACAGATCCTTATTTTAGTCAAGTGGTGAAAGATTTGCAAGGACCAAAAGTAGTAGATAAACTACCTTATAGATTGCATGAAGGATACCTATTTAAGAGTAATCAATTATGTGTTTCCGAAGGATCATTTCGAGAACAAATCATAAGAGAGCTTCATGGGAATGGATTGGGTGGACATTTTTATTGGGACAAAACAATGGCTTTGGTCATGGATTGCTATTTTTGGCCTCATATGTTCAAGGATGTGAGTAGGTTTGTAAGGTGATGTGCTGTTTGTCAATTTGGTAAGGGAAGTTCTCAAAATACAGGGCTGTATACTCTATTACCAAAACCAACTTCACTTAGGATTCATTTGAGTATGGATTTTGTGTTGGGTTTATCGAAGACTTCAAAGGGGCATGACTTTATCTTTGTAGTCGTAGATAGATTCTCTAAGATGGCTCATTTTATTCCCTGTTCTAAAATAGCAGATGCCTCTCACATTGCCGATTTGTTTTTCAAGGAAGTAGTACGTTTGCATGAAGTTCCAACGTTTATTATTTCTGATAGAGACATTAAGTTTTTAGGGCATTTTTGGAGGAATTTGTAGCGTAAAATGGGGACAGATTTAAAGTATTCTAGCACATGTCATCCTCAAATGGATGGCCAGACTGAAGCTGTTAATCGTAGTTTGGGAAACTTGCTAAGGTGTTTGGTTAGAAATCATGTGAAGGGTTGGGATTCAATTATTTCGCAAGCTCAGCTCACTTACAATAACTTAGTTAATCGAACTATTAAGAACACACCTTTTGAGGTTGCTTATGGCCTTAAACCCTAACATTTGCTTGATTTAGTGCCTTTACCCTAAGAAGCTAGGGTGAGTGATGACAGGAAAACTTTTGCTCAGCATATTTGTAGCATTCATAAGGAAGTTCAAAATGCATTGAAAGCTAGCAATGTAGCATATTCTAATGCAGCTAACCAACATAGACATTTTAAGGAATTCAAAAAAAGAGATTTGGTGTTGGTCTATTTGAAGAAAGAAAGGTTTCCTAAAGGTGCCTATCATAAGTTAAAGTCTAAGAAATTTAGGCTATGTAAAGTACTTAAAAAGTTAGGTTCGAATGCCTATTTATTGGAGTTGCTTACTAACTTGTAGATCAGTCCTATTTTTAATGTCTCAGATTTGTACAAATTTTAAGGATTTAATGAGGAAGAACCAAGTACAGTTGCTAAACAAGTTGGCCATCTTCCTAGCAAGAAAGATGACATCATCCAAGAAGTTCTCGATGTCAAAAAAGTGACATCTAAGAGGGGAAATATTTATCGAAGGTTCTTAATTAAATGGCTGGGAAAACCAGCTTGTGAAAGTACCCAGATTTTAGAGAAAGAATTGAGGAAAGTTGATCCAAAAATGTGCGAAGAAGCTGCTAAAGTCTTTTCTAAAGATATTACCAATCTTTCAACCAGGGGAGAATGATGTAGGAGCATTAACAATTAGGAGTTCTATTTCATTTTAAATTCTGTTGAAAAAAAAGAAATCCATTTAGATATATATTTAGGATTCTAGTTTAATTAGATTATTGTTTAGGATTAGAGTTTTAGTTTGGATAAGTTTTATAATTAAGCTTAATTAATATTCTACTAGGAATACTAAATTTAGGAGTTCTAGCCTAGGGAGTTGCTACAAAGTATTCGATTATTATTTTATTATTCTATCTAAAAGATTTCTTTCTAGAACCTTAATATCTCTACAGTGTTATCTTTGCTGACTATTTTCAATTCTTTTGTATTTTAGCCATTCCTATCATCTCCATCCTACATCAGGGTGTTGGTATACCTTTCCTTAGTTATTCAATAATCAAGGTTAATTATTTCCCTTATTGATTACATAAACCCTAAATACGATCTTAGTGTTTCAATGTATCAATAGCATTAATAATGAGAGGGGGATCGCCGATTCTAATCAACAAAATCATGAACAAGTTTATTCATATTAGATTGTGAATTCTTCCTACCAAGTTAGTTGCCACTTTTATTAAAATAATTGAACAATTACAAATTTGATTTTCTAACTAGCTATAGATTATCCTATCAATCCAATGAGGTACCAAACATTCAATCAACAATGACAATCATGCATATTAAGCATAGAAGAAAAGACAAATATTCAAGAACTATGAATAATATGAACATAAATTAGATCTCACAGTCGTAGAAAATCTAACTTCAATATAAAACCCTTGACTAGTTGAAAAGAATTTAGCCACACATCGTTTTCCTATCTCTTTGTTCTCAAAAGAAATATATCTCTTTTAAAAGAAAAGTCAAAATCTCCTAATTCTTTCCCCTTCTTCCTTTATATATCCATTATAATTTTTCCAAATCTATCTAAATTCTGATTGGTCCGAAATTCTCCTCAATTAGAATTCTAAATAAACCAAAATTCTAATTTAAACTGTCAGCCTATAGAACATGCTCACGCAGTATCCACAATAGCTCTTTCTTTTCTCCTTTTGGGCTGCTCCAATCAACTCCTTTAAGTCATTTTTCTTGCTCCCAAGCCTTTTTTACACCTTAACACAAAAGAAAGTGATTTTCATCAGTTATAGCTCAAAAACTATGAAAAGATAAGAATTTAACAATTAATATCTCAACATTTATGGTCACTATCAAATTCCCCCACACTTGTCCTTTTGCTTGTCCTTGAGCAACCACACAACTAAGCAACCCAAAAACAAAAAACAAAAAAAACGTTTCATCCAATATTTTAAATTAGATTAAAAGACTATACACACCTTAAAACCTGACTAGTCAAGAATCAAGCAATGTTATATCTCGTAACCAAACTCACAAGAAAATATGAACGAAAATTAACAATGAAAGTGTCATTCCAAAGTAAGTTCAAAAACCCCTATGAACTCCCTCACGGTTATCACTCTATTCGCTCATGTGTTTTAGGGTTTAAATGTTTATCTCAATTTCTTTTCATGCAAATGCACTACATTTGCTTGCTAATATATGAAATTGCCACCACTTAGATTATAGCATGCATGAATTATAAGGTCTTTACCTTTTTGGTTGTAATGGGGCTACGGTTAAAGGTTAGGAAAATTTTTTTTGATAAAATAAGGTTAAAATCTAAGAAATTAGTAGAGCATTCAAACATTGTAGTAAGTTAATAAAACAATAGAAACTCACAATTCATTCCATAATTCTTAAACACTCAACATTCTTCTTAATCATTCCATCATTATATCAAGAGCATAGACTAATAATATTATCCCATATAAATGCTCCGTTTTTGTTTTCCTTTTTTTTAGTAAACCCATCTTTCACTCATTAATAATTTTTACAACAATGCCCCTATACACACCCCTACACGTTATTCACATCATTCTTTCTTTAAAAAAAAATTCTTCTCAATTTTAGTTCAAATGCCCTACTAAATCTTAGAATTAGGTGATTATATGCAATTTAATGCTCTAGGCTTGTAATGTGGTTCTTCCAAGAAAAAAATGACAGTAAGGCTCAAAGGGCTTACAAGGGATATTAATTTGGGTTAGTTTTTTAGGCTCAAGCTGTATCAAAAAAGGTCTTTATCCTTTTCACGCATGCATATTTCAATGTGATCTTGAAACGGTTCAAAGCAATTTCTAGAGATACATTCACATGGAATAATACACAGCAAAGAAAACACTAATTTACATGAATGGTTCAATCTCTTTTTGGCTCAAATGCTCACAGGTTGAATTAATTCATCAAGAATTCACAAACTTTTTTTCACTCAACTTTCAATATCAATTAAAGCTCATGCTCAACTAGTCAAATCTCGAAGCATATTCAATATTCAATCCATTTGAAACTCGTTAAATGAAAAAAATTTTCTCGGTTGTCACGACTTTAAAACACACACAAACATATTATACAACTCTAAAACCTCTAAAACACATGCAAATATATCACACAATTCTAAAACCTAAACAATTTAAAAGCATACAAATCACATGCAAAAAGAGAACTTTAATTTCCTATCCTAAAAACTCCCCCCACACTTATATCAAACATTGTCCTCAATGTTTTGACAAAAAGGCAAAGATTAAAAATATATATATTACTTATTTATTTATAACTAATAAAGAAAAAAAGAGATACTCTCTAGCTGTATGGCTGTGTTTGCTCATGGACTTGGTGGTTAAGGAGGCTCGAATCCCACGTACTCAAAATAGGCATTAAAATTGAACTCCACCCTCGCGATCCTTTTCTCGATCTTTTGAACCATAGATGATAAGGTTATTAGATCCCCTCAACTTTTCTCCGATACTGTTTCATTCTCGAATCACTTGATAGGTTTGCTCTTAGTCTCTTGCTCGATTTACTTATTGTTCCTGAAGGACAAAAACTCCACTGCCCCTATTTTTGTTTAACCAGTCCCATACGTTCTAGACAACCTAAATCTAAGGGTTCCATTTTACATGCCTCATGCAAGCAACTTATGATTATTCAGGCTTAGCATATGCAAGTTAACGGCTATTACAGTAATTATAGAGCCTAAAATCAATGGTCTTTTCTTATTTAAAACTGCATGGAATTGTGTTGCTAACCAAGCACCTAGATTTACTTGAATTCCCTTTTTCATACACTATAACAAATAAAATTTAGCTTTTGCCAATACACCATAAGTGTCTTTTTGACCAGATAAGTTATAGGCTGGAAATCTTTGGATGTATTTCAAAACAAGGTCATGAAGGTAAAAACACTTGAAGTGACTCAAATTATAAGGAAAATTATCTGTAGACATTTCACGCTAATAGGTTTGATAATAATCAAAATCACTTATGTAATCACAAACCGAGTTCTTATATTCACTTGTTTCAACAGATTCCTCATCTACAACTCCTAAAGCTATGTTAAACTCTGTTAATGATACGCTCTATGAAAATAAAGTTTCTGATTTAAAAGAACTAAAAATTGAAAATTTGACTTCTTAGTCCTAAAATCAATGTTCAAAAATAAAAGAAAACAAAGCTAAAACCAATATAAATTGGGTTGCCTCCCAATTAGCGCCTCTCTTTTATGTCTTTGGCTAGACATACTTATGCTTTAATCTTTATAGTACAGTTGTTCTAAGGTGATTTCTTCCACTTCAAATGCTTCGAAACCTGCATTAAAAGGCTTGAGACGATGTCCATTCACCTTAAAAATCTTGTCAGCGTCTGGACTTTTGATTTCAATTGCACCATGAGGAAACACATTAGTTACAATAAATGGGCCGATCCATTAAGAACGTAACTTACCAAGAAAGAGTTTAAGTTTGGTATGGAAAAGTAAAACTTTTTAACCAATGGTAAATGTTTTACATGAAATCATTCGATCATGAAAATCCTTTATTCTCAATCATTTGATCATGAAAATCCTTTATTCTTTCCTTACAAATCCTTAAGTTTTCATAGGCGTATTTACAAATGTCTTTTAATTCTTGTAACTATAACTTTTTATGCTCTCCCGCCTCGTCCATTTATAAATTGCATTGTTTCACTCTAGAAGGCTTTATGTTCCAATTCAACAAGAAGATGACACGTTTTACCAAACATTAAATGACATGGAGACATACTGATTGGAGTCTTGTAAGCTGTTTGATATACCTGCAGTGCATCATCAAGTTTTATACTTGAATCTTTCTGAGTTGGATTAACGACCTTTTTGAGTATTGACTTAACCTTCTTGTTGGATGCCTCTGCCTGACCACTTGTCTGTGGATGATATGCAGTAGACACACAATGCATAACATTATATTTCCTTATCTACACCTCTACTATTCGATTGCAAAAGTGTATGGCTCTGTCACTTATTACAGCTTTTCGCGCAACAAACTTGGTAAAGATGTTAGATTTGATAAAACCTACTACAACTTTAACATTATCAGTAGAAGTAGCCTTAGCCTCTACCCATTTTGACACATAATCCACAGCAAGAATAACATACACATTTCCAAAAGAAACAGGGAATGGTCCCATAAAATCAATGCCTTATACAATAAAAATTTCGCATACCAAAATTAGAGATAAGGGCATTTGATCTCTAGGCCCCAAATTTCCTGTTCTTTAGCATTATTTACATGTTTTACAAAACATATATGAATCATGAAACAAAGCAGGCCAATATAATCCACATTCTATGATTTTTCTAGCTGTTTTTTTGGACCAAAATGTTTTCCACATGCATAAGAGTGTCAAAATCGAAGAATAAAAGGAATTTCAGTTTTAGAAATGTACCTTCGAATGACTTGATCGGAACAATGTTTCCATAAATATGGATCATCCCATATATAATATTTCACATCACTCTTGATTTTAGCTTTTTGAGCACGTGATAGCTTATTAGATAACGTTTTAGTAACTAAATAATTTATGATGTCTGCATACCATGGAGTACTCGGTTGAGCAATCATGAGTTGCTCATCTGTGAACTTATCTTGCAATAGCTTTGGTTCCTCACTAGTGACTAAGCTATTCAAATTGTCAGTAATAAAATTTTTAGCTCTTTTCTTATCACGTATCTCTATATCAAACTTTTGTAACAAGAGTATCCACTTTATCAATCTTGGTTTCACCTTATTTTTAGCTAACAAGTACTTTAGAGCTGCATGATCAAAATAAACTATCACCTTAGTACTAAGTAAATAGAATGAAACTTTTCTAAAATAAAGATAATAGATAAAAGTTTTTTCTGCATTGTTGAGTAATTACGCTAAGCACTATCAAGTGTCCTAGAAGCATAATATACAGCATGTGCAACTCGGCCAATTTAGTGTCCAAGAATAGCTCCCACTGCATGGTTACTTGCATCGCATATGATCTGAAATGGTAGTTCCCAATTTGGTGGTTTTATTATAGGAGCTGATGTAAGATGTTCCTTGAGCTTGTCAAAAGCTGCCTTACATGCCTTATCAAATTCAAACACTGTATCCTTCTAAAAAAGCTTGCATAATGGTAGTGCTATCTTCAAGAAATCTTTAATAAACCGTCTATAGAACCCTGCATGTCCAAGAAAAAAAAACTTTTCGTAAATTTGTAGGGTAAGGTAAGGTTCTAATAAAATCTATCTTTGATTTATCAACCTGAATATTTCTTGAAGATACTACATGCCCCAAAATAATCCCTTGATCTACCATAAAATGACATTTTTCATAATTAAAAACAAGGTTTGTTTCGATACATCTGTTAAACACTTTTGCAAGTTTATTCAAGCATGAATTAAAAGAATTACCATAAACAGTAAAATCATCCATGAATACCTCGATAACGTTCTCCACATATTCAGAAAAGATAGTGACCATGCATCTTTGGAATGTGGCTGGAAAATTACATGGCCCAAAGGGCATGCGTCGGTAAGCAAACATCCCAAATGGACAAGCAAATGTCATTTTTTTTATCCTCTAATGCAATGGAATCTAATGATAACCTGAGTAACCACTAAGACAACGATAGTGAGATTTTCTAGCCAATCTTTCTAACATTTGATCAACAAAGGGAAGCAGGAAATGGTCCTTTCGAGTAGCAGCATTCAACTTCTTATAATCAATACAAACCTGCCATCCATTTTGTACTCGAGTACGCACCGACTCACCATTTTCATTTTCAAGCATTGTCATCCATGTTTTCTTTGGGACCATTAAGAGAGGACTTACCCATTCACTATCCGAAATATGATGGATTATACTTGCATCGAGTAGTTTTAAAACCTCTTTCTTGACTACTTCCATCATAAGTAGATTCAATCTTCATTGGGCTTGTCTCACAGGTTTAGCTCTTTCTTCTAACAATATCCGATACATATAAATAGAAGGACTTATGCCCTTGAGATCTGCTATTGTCCACCCTATAGCCTCTTTATGCTCTTTTAACATTTGAATTAATCGTTCTTATTCTGATATGACCAGTTTGCCAAAGATTATAACTGGTAATTTTTTCCTAAGTAGACATGCTTTAAGTGACTCAGTAATGGCTTTAACTCCAATTGTGGTGCTTGCACAAGAGAAGAAAGAAGTTTAGAGTGAGAAAGAGGTAATTCAACCTAAGACACAACATTCCTATTTGATAAATATTCTAATTCCCGAATAGTGTGCTCAAGATCAACATTTAAACAATTCTTTTTCTATTTCTTTTAGTTTCTCACTGTCAAGACTATTCTCAAGTGTAACCTTCACATTATCATCACCTGCCAAGTCATAAATTCCTCGCATAAAAGGGTCAATTCCATCCAAAGTAAGCACAATATGTTCATCACTAGGAAATTGCATGGCATCATATATATTAAATTTAATACTTTCTCCATCAAATTCCATAGTGATTGTCCCTTCATACACATTTATAGTAGTTCTTAAAGTTTTTAAAAATGGTATCCCTAATATTATTGGGGCGAAATGTACAGTATCATCCTCCCCATGTCAAGCACATAGAAATCAGCGAGGAAAACTAAATTATTAACCTGAACTAAAATATCTTCTAAAACTCCTTCAGGATATCCATTAGACCTATCAACTAGTTGTATTATTACCCACGTTTTTTTTAATGGCCTAATCCTTAAAGATTTAAAACTTGAAAGGGGCGTAACATTAATTGATGCACCTAGGTTTAACATTGCTCTATCCACTTTCATACTACTAATTTTGCAAGGAATAATAAACATACATGGATCTTTACACTTCGAAGGCAATTTCTTTTGTATCACGCTGACACACTCTCATCCATTTGTATTTTCTTATTGCCAATTAATTTACACTTTGTACTACACAACTCTTTAAGAAATTTAGCATGGCAAGGAATTTGTTTAACTGCATCAAGAAGTGGTATGTTTACCTCAACTTTGCAAAGAGTCTCAAGGATTTCTTTTTACTGCTTTTCCTTTTTAGATTTTGCAAATTGACTTGGGAATGGAGGAAGTGACACAAAAGTTTTATTTGGCTCTACATTTGGAGTGTTCATTTACACATTTGCAGGTCTGGGATTTTCTTCTTGTGTCTCAAGTTCTTTCTTCAGTTTATGTTTTGGTACTTTTTGGTTAGGCTTCTTCAGCTCTTTCCCGCTTCATAAAGTGATTGCACTTGCATTTTGCTTTTGATTGACTTATGGTTGAGATGGTAGCTTCTCATAACCTTTTTGATTTCCCTTGCTCATCTTAGCCTTCAACTGATCTATTCTATTTCTCATATCATGCATACTCGTCCTTATTTCCTGTTGAAATTATTGCATATTATTAGTAAGACATTGAAGCATATCTTCAACAGATGTACCTTGCTTTGATGAAGACTAATATGGAAGAAAAAGTGGTCTAGCTTGATATTACAATTGGAATTAAGGTGGTTTTACCGTATAGCTAAATTTTGGATGTTTTTTCAATCCTAGGTTGTAGGTATTTGAATGGGGATCATATCTTTGTCTTTGTGAGCCTACAAACCCTCCAACGATATTAACTTGTTTATTCGGACCTTGAAGCATTGGGCACATATTGATTGAATGACCCAAAGTTGTACATACGCCGCATGTTTTCACCTATTGCATATTCCTTATCACAAATTTTTTGACAAGAAATGTTAAATTATTTAATTGTTGTTGTATGAAATGTTTGCTCACCTCATTTACCCCCTTTATAGGATAGTCTTGTCTGGAGCCAAATTATTGTGAGTTTGTAGCAATAATAGAGATCAACCTCTTAGCTTCTTATGGAGTCTTTTGCATTAGTGCACCTCCACTTACAATATCTACCATGCTCCTCTCCATTGGTAACAATCCTTCATAAAAATATTGAACTAATAATTCTTCAAGAATTTGATGTTAAGGACAACTTGAACATAACTATTTAAATCTCTCCCAATATTCATAAAGGGTCCCCCTGTGAGATTGCTTTATGCCACATATTTCCTTCCTAATATTTGCAGCTCTTGAAGCAAGGAAATTTTTTTTGAGAAAATATGGCTTCATCTCATTCCAAGTAGTTATGGATCCCGACAGTAAGTAGTATAGCCAATCCTTGCTTTATCAGCTACCGAGAAAGGAAAGGCTTTTAGCTTTATCTGTTCTTTAGCAACACCTTGAAGTCTCGTTGTTGAGCAAACCACATAGAATTCTTTGAGATGTTTGCGAGGGTATTTACTTGCACAACCATGAAAAGTCAAAATTAAATGAATAAATCTAGATTTTAACTCAAAAGGAACCTCTATATTAGGATATTCAATGCAAAGGGTTTGCTAGTTTAAATTTGGTGCAGCTAGCTCCTAGAGAGTTCTTTCTTCAACCATTATTTCATTTACGTCTTCTAGAATGCTAGATTAACTGTTTAGATCAAAGGCCAAATCTAATTCTGACGATGACAATGTTGCCCTTATAGCACGCCTTTACTTAGTCTCCTTTCTCAACTGTCGAGCTGTCTTCTTAATTTTTAGATCGTATTGTAATTCATCTGCACGAGAAGAATGAGGCATAAAACGTACACAAAAATAATAATAAACTAATCAAGGAAATAAATCTTTTAGCCCCAATTCCCTGACAATAGCGCCAAAATTTAGTGGGTGTCGAATCGATCAAAAATAATTTCCCTACTTTAATAGGATTTTTGTATATAATGATAAGTAGGATCGTCTCGACAGGGAATAGTAAGATCTGATTTCCTTACAAAATCAACAAAATAAAATGGGGATTTTATATAGTCAACTAAAAATAAATGAAATAAATAAACTAAAGATAGATTAAGAATGCAGGATAAATTAAACTGAAATAAATGTCAATATCACACAAATACTGGTCAAAGGTCTAATTGTAAGTTTTATTCTCACAGCTGATCACAGATGCAAAGATATATTCATTATTCTAGAATAAACTGGTTATGGATATTGGTACGACCTAATTCCCTACCTCTCCTTAGTTATTCGATAATCAAGCTATGACCGTTAATTATTTCCCTTATTGATTAAATAAACCCTAGATACGATCTTAGTGTTTCAATGTATCAATAGCATTAATAATGATAGAGGGATCACCGAGTTAGTTGCCACTTTTATTAGAACAATCAAACAATTATGGATTTAATTTTCTAACTAGCTATAGATTACCCTATTAATCAAATGCAGTACCAAACATTCAATCAACAATAACAATCATGTTTATTAAGTATAAAAGAAAAGACAAATATTCAAGAACAATGAATAACATAAACACAAATTAGATCTCACAGTGGTAGAAAATCTAACTTCGATATAAAACCCTTGACTAGTTGAAAAGAATTTAGCCACACATTATCTTCCTATCCCTTTGTTCTAAAAAAAAATATATCTCTTTTAAAGGAAAAGTCAAAATCTCCTAATTCTTTCCCCTTTTTCCTTTATATATCCATTACAATTTTCCCAAATCCATCTAAATTTTGATCGGTCCCAAATTCTCTTCAATTAGAATTCTAAATAAACCAAAATTCTAATTTAAGTTGTTTGCCTATAGAGCGTGCTTATGCAGTATCCACAATAGCTCTTTCTTTTCTCTTCTTAGGCTACTCCAATCAACTCCTTTAAGCTATTTCTCTTGCTCCCAAGCCCTTTTTACATCTTAAACACAAAAGGAAGTAATTTTCATCAGTTATAGCTCAAAAACTACAAAAAGATAAGAATTTAATAATTAATATCTCAACATTTATGTTCACTATCATTTATATTAAAATTTATAAATTTTAATATTACTTAAATTTAAATAAAAATTATTTTTTATTAAATGAACAGTGATTTAAGTTGAATTAGCCCAACTAAATCACTAAAAATAAAACCAAGGCTCAACCAAATATAAGCCAAGCCTATTAGGGAAAGCAAGCTGCCCAACCTTTGAACAGGCCTAATTGCAATGTAATTTTATGTGTAAATTTACTTTTTAGAATATAACTTTTTTCTCAAACTTTACATTTTGATTCATAATTTTGAAAACATAATTTCATTCATATATTTTTTTTGAATTTGTATTCAGATTCATACATCCATTGAATACCCTTAAAATTTGGATGAAATTTGTCAATGCTTTTAGATACATGCTGTTGGAAATTTTAAAGCAGATCAACACGAAATTTATTCATGCAAGAGATAAGATTTTACGTGGTTCAAATAAAATCCTCTTATATCTACTGGACAAGAAAGAAAAATCCATTTCAAATATAGAGATTACAAAAAGTTCAAAAAACTAATAAACAAACACTAAACTTGAGTTAACGAACCTAGTTTCTATGCTCTCTTTCTGTTTTAAGCACATGAAATATCTTTTATCCCATTAACCCGTGTCCCTGCATTTCTATAAACCTATCATTGACCTAGAGATCCTATAAGGATTACACCTCTTTCATAATTCTAAAGGTTAGTACCTACTCTATATTTATAGAGCCAATTACTTGATTACCAACAAATCCTATTCACTAGGATTTCCTTCCTACTAAAAAATTTACTTATTTGATAAACTTAATTACCAAGTAATTTTCAACCAATAGAATTACAACAAAATCTACACTAATTTCAATCAAAATTTGGGTCAAATATCTAACAATCTCTATCTTGACGCAAATTCCACTAAAACATTAGCCTTTAAGTAATCCCATAGTGTCATTTGGCTTAATTGGAAATAGCTCCACCTATAATTAGCACCTCATTACAACAATCTCCTTTTGCATGTTTCCAATCTCACGATCATAACCTGCATCAACTAATTCCCTGAAATTGGACAATCATCATTGCATCACTATTCATGATTACTTTATGATGATTCTCGAACTATAGCTCTGATATCAATTGAAAATTTTAAAGCGATTCAACAAGAAATTAACTCATACACACAAGAGACAAGATTTTACATGATTTGGAGAAACCTTATTATGTTTACGATCGCACTAAGCTTTTTTACTTTGAAAACAGAGTTACACCAGAATACAACAAGATACTTTATCATCTTTAAATGATAAGAAATTAGGGACACCTACATAATTTAAAATTCCAAACAAATTGTTTTTTAATTGGCTTGACCTATGTAGTCTTATAAATACATACCAAACTCCATTTCTAACAATCTTCCACTTGGAGACTGATCTTCAAGTACTCAATCTTAGCCACGTACCAAACATCCCTTTGAATAGCTCAAAAGGCACAATGTGACACCTCCTCAACAATTAACTATGGAGGCTAGCTAAGGTAATGCACAACCTCAACTTCTCTACAATCACTATTTTCATTAACATATTTATTGGATTCTTTATCCTTCATGTTTTTTCAAGTGTCAAAGCACCACTATTCAATAGTCCATAAATAAAGAGATATTTCAACTGAATATGCTTTATCCTAGCATGAAATGCTATGTTCTTTGCAAGATGAATTGTGCTTTGATTGTTACAAAAAAGAACAATACTTCTTTATCATTTACGCAATTGCTTAAGGAAATTTTTTAGCCAAATCATTTCCTTGCTTACTTCAGTAATAGCAACGTACTCAGCTTTAGTAATAGAAAGAATTATTATTTTTTTATAGTTGAGACACCCAATTCATAGTCATTCTGCCTAAGGTATAAATATAACCGGTAGTGTTCATTTGTTATCAACATCAATACCTAAGTTTGCATCAACAAGCCTTGCAAAGGCAAGCCATTTTTTCTAAAACAAAGTCCCATACTTGAACTAACTTTTGAAACTAAAAAATCCATTTAATGGCTTCTTAATATTGTTTTCTTGGATTTCATATGTATAGCCTCACAACTCTTACTGCATGTGCTATGTTAGGTCGAGTCCAAACCATAGCATACATAAAACTGGCAACGATTGAAGCATAGGGAACTCTGGATATGTATTCAAGCTCCTCTTTATTTTGGGTGATTACTCGCTAGAGAGCCTGAAATGACTTGCCAAAGAAGTGCTAACCGCTCTAGCAACCTATACCTTGAACCTATCCAATACCTTTTCAATGTAATTAACTTGCAACAGCTTCAAAGTCCCAACCATTCTATCTCAAATGATTCTTATCCTAAGAATTTGCTTAGCCACTCCAGGATCTATCGTTGCAAATTTGACTGACAATTGCTCATTGTACTTATTGATTTCTTGTACAGTAATAAGCATATCATCCATATAAAATGACAAAATAATATAACAATCATCAAAATCTTTGTAATTACTAATAATATTTACTTAACTGCCAAGTAATATCCAACCAATAGAATAAGACGAGAATCTAAGTCGATTCTCGATCACAACTTGGGTCAAATACCTAATAGCATACTTCTTTGAAAGATCAAATGTGGTTTAATCAAAGATTTAAATAGCAGTCATAACACGATATTACAATCTTTATTTTGTGACTTTGGTATTTTCAATGCCGATATCTACTGCAATTGAGCGTGATATCATTTATTTAGTCCATAAACGTAATTGAAAACACTCGTTTAACCTTACATGTATAAAAAAGAGTTAACACTACTAGCCATACACTGTCCTTTTTAAAATCTGTTTGCATGTGTTCTTTACCTAAAAAATGAGAAAAGCTATGAATAGCCTACCATACGAGTCTCCCGCTAGCGACACGTTATGCTAAAAGTAAGAGAAACCTCATTTTTTTCTTTACATCTTCAAGTTGTGACACAAGAGAAATTTGATGGCTTTAAAAGGATCTTATCAACTTGTTCAACTTAAGAAAAAAAGCTTATGGCATTTCACTTAAATGAAGGTTCCAATCTTCAAATTTAATTTTTGGGTGTGAAGTAATGTCAACTTAAAATCCAATACAAGGTGACTGGTGATCCAACAAATAGCATGAAGGAAGATAGGCTATATTTATGTTAGCAATGCATCGGCTTTCTTTGGTGCCCTGGTGGGACCTTCCCATAATCTTTAATAAGTTGCAGACTTAATGGAAACCCAAAGGCCAAAACTAGGAGATGCATGCCATCTTTGCAATAGATAAATAATCAAATGGAAAGCATGAGCTATAACCCACAAGAGCCTTTGCTGTAGGGGTTAAAAACCATTGTCTTAGGTCCTGTTTAGCATTGCTATTAGTACAACTTTTGAGGTTAAAAGTTATTTTTCACCACAAACGCAATGCCAAATGGATAAAAAAGTTAGCTTTAACGTTTAAAATCATGATCTGACAATCCAAACTAAAAAACCAAGAAAATAAAATTTTTGCGGTTTGAAAATTAGCTTCTAGATAAAATAATTTTATTATCCTCATATCTTTAGACTTTTATTATTATTATTATTATTATTATTATTATTATTATTATTTTACATTTCAACTTCTCAAAGTACTTGTTAGACCACATTTTTCACCATTCTTTTTAAACACACTTTTTCCGGCCCAAACTCTTTCTAAGAGCAATGCTAAACTAGACCTTAGTAAAGCTAATAACAGCTTACAGATTCCCAGATGA
>JAQSVH010184488.1:0-16420 GCA_029448705.1 Adansonia digitata | reverse complement strand
TTTTTTTTGAGCTGAGTCTTAGATAACCACTAGGATGCTTTTAAGCCAAATGTTAATATTAAGGAATTCTCATTTTCGCATCCTTAGGATAACCAAGATACTTTCACGTCGAAGGTATACCATAAGGGCATTTCGATAATTTTTTTTAGAGCCAAATCTTAGGTATTCACAGGATGCTTTTAGGACAAAGGTTTATATTCAGGATAGGTTCACACTTTTATTATCATTTTCGAGTCCTTAGGATAGCTGGGACTTTCACATGGAAGGTATACCCTTGGGGCATTTTTGTAATTTAGCATTAGAACCTAGTTCAACGTGATCACTGGGACACTTCTACATCGAAGGTGTACAGCAGGAATAGGTTCATTTATTTATCAAGTTTTAGAATCTTGAGGGTAATAGGATATTTACATGTCAAAGGTACACTTTAGTAACATTTCATTAGTTTATTTTTATAGCCGAGTCCTTTAGGTTCCCTAGGATACTTCTATGTCGAAGGTGTACTTTTGGGGACATATTGGTCATATCGACCACATTCAGATTCTTGGAGTTGAGTTTAGTACATTTTCATCTAAATCAAGTCTTAGAGAGATTTTTATTTTATTAGTACTTATAATAAAATTGAAATAATTAAGGCAATGTCTTCGATGTTAAAGTAGTACGCAAAATTCCTACCAGAATATGCAAGGGATTCTATGGATTATTGTAATAATGAGATACCTTTTTCAAAATAAAAGTCAAGATTTTTCAATTTTTGTAAAAATAAAACCTTTTGTATTTCACAAGTTCTCCAGAAGGGTACGATAGATAATGATAAAAATCTTCGTGTTCTCTTAGTTCTTCAAGAGGGTATGAAAGAAATTTTGATTTCCAAAAACACTAAAATCCAAATTTATCAAAATAATAAATTTCTTTAATAAAGATATTATGGGAATTATAATTAAATATCAAATGTTGAAATTTAATAAAAATCAAAATTTAAGTTAACATGCGATTAATAGATACTAATTGTCAGGCATCACAAGAAGGTCAATCCTTACTTGTGATTATAACTGACTCCTGGACCCTTTTAAGCGATCTCTGGTATGAGCATAGACCTTGGAGTTTGTTTTCATGGGTTTCGTAACCCTTAAAAATATAAACTCCGTTAGGTGCCCAATCTCACTTGGCTAAAATAAGATTGGTGGTGATCCAAAATATGGTCATTTTGTAATGACTATTTAGACAAGTCGAGTCAGCGATTCATCTCGACAACGCAATTTCTAGACACAAAACAAGAATAATAATAACAATAAAGATATGGATCCCAAAATAAAAGAAAATAATTATATATATATAGATATTTATGTAGAAACAATGGATACATTTGCCACTTTAAGTCTGGCTAGACTGGATTCATATCTGGGTCATGTTGAGACACAAAGAAGTAAGTCTACAATAAAATTTAATAACAAGAAGCAAATAAAAGAGTATAGCCAATAGTTATTGGCCTATACTTAAATTGTTACAAAGAATATTAGCTGAATACTTAATTAAAGGCTGTATGAAAATTAAATAAAAATTTTGGCTAAGTAAATGATGATACATAGTTGACATGGCTTTTACCATTCCATAAAAAAAAAAGATTAAAAGTTTCTATGCTTGGAAATAAAGATTTCAATTTACTATAGCATAGGCAAAAAAATCCTAAAATAGAAACTAATATAGTTAATAATTATTAAAAAAACCTTAATGGGCTTTTATTAATCACCTTAAGGTCTGAAAATCTACAACTTAACTAGAAAATAAACAATTTCTCACCATTAGCTAGTGTATGAGATTTTTATAATGGTAATCAAAGGGCTAACACAAGCTAAATTTTCACCTATAACTTTCCAAATTCACTAAAAATTGGCTCAAATTAATTTATTTTTTCTTAGACGACTTTGGCATGGTAAAATGCTTCAACCCTATATAAATATCAGCTTTGTGTTAACTTTATATGCACAAAAAAAGTTTCTGCTTAACTAATTTACTAAGTTGGAGAAAACATCCTAGAAAAATATTTTAAGTCACCAAGAAGAACATGAACAAAAGTGATGCTAGCAGTGATGATGGTTGTTATAGCTCAAAGGTGAGCAGTGGCTCTAACAATAGATATTCAACCCAATATCTCCATGGAAAATTGTACCTTAAAGTGTTCCCTTAAATGGGATCTTAAACTTATTGAACCTCCATAATTGGCTCTTTGTTTCGGTCTATGCATGGTAGCTTGCAAGACTGATCCTGGATATCTTGTTTACAATTGCACTAGTGTTTGTGTTGTCTGCCATCGATACTGATCCGAAAGCTAGTATATATCATTCATTTCTTTCTTTTTTATTAATTTTCTCTAAGATAAATATTTGAAATCTATATTACATGGACTCATAATCCAATATAATTTACAAGTAATTAAGACAAAATGAAAATTTTACATTAATAATATTATTTGGAAAATGGATTAGGTGCACACAAGGTCTAAGATGTCTTTGATTATCTAATATATATAAATTTACTTCATAGTCTAAAAAATATTATCATTTTAATTTTTTATATCGATGGAAAAGGCATTTATTTAATTAATGGGATAAATAAAATAATTGGTCATTGTCAACTTTTTTGTTATCCAACTATTAAAAAAAATTAATCAATTTAATTATCATTATTTATGTAATTACCTTTTTAATCATTTGGTCGTTAGTAAATAACAATTTAGTAACATGATTTATCACATATGATGATAATGACCATATCATGCCATTTGAGAATCATGTCATCTTATGATTGCTCCTAATATTGTAGGTCACAAAATAATGCGATGCTATATTGATAAGTGCTATGGGTGCTGCAGGAACAAAATGTAAACTTTGGCTTTCTATTCCATGTTGTAGCAAATCTTTAAATAAAGTTTGAGCTTCGATTCAATTTTTAATCTTATATGTTTCTACAGTAATAGCAAGGTTGAGAGATAATGGTTTGGAAGTTGTACCCAAAAACATTAGTCATTGTTATATAATTATTGTAGTCTTAATAAATTTTAAAATTAGAATTTTAACAAGAAATTATGCATTTTTCCTCAACTTTTTTTAACCAAATGCATCAGTCTATTATATTTTTTTCACTCTTTTAATAGAACTAACATAGAAGTCCATTTATCTATTTAAAAAGACAAATAAAAAAAATTTAAGGACACAACTACAAAAAGAAGATGCAAACAGAGTAACAACAATAATAACAACATCAAAATTCTCAAATTTAAAGTTTTCAACTTATACTCTTAAATACAAACAAAAAGAGCCTAATCATTCTATTTCTCACAAGAATGGCAAACTAGCCAACTTTTATCCAACATGGATTTTTGAAACCCAAGTCTTGGTTTCCTAAATTTGACATTTTTCCCCTCAAATTGGTCAACTATGCCTAAGTGCCTTTTTCTTATCAAATTAACCTCCTCATCCTAAGACCTAGGTTGGACCCATTGATCATCAATGCTCTATTTGAGAAGATCTGAACTACCAAAATATGGGAAAATTTATGAAAATTCAGAAAAGTCAATTACGGGGCGCAAACAAAATAAAATGTCTACAAACCTAATTTTTGGACCTTTTAATTTATAGTAAATTAGATTAAAAAACTCAAATGAAAAAAATTATTATTTCCAATTTTATTGGGTTTTTAGTATTTTTTATTTTTTGGTTTTTGATTTTTTTATTTGGTTATTATTGATTTTCTATTTTTCAAGTATATCCTTACACCACTAGACCTATCGATTGATGATAGAATAAGTTGAATCGGCCATTTCAACATGATTATTGATGATTTCTGAGAGGCATAATAGAAATAATTTTTCTTGGATATAAGAAATTTGATGTAATCTATATCAATACTATTATAAAATCGCCAAGTTGGTGATCTGACTAAAAAATTAGATAAAATATTTTAATGAACTATCCATTTAAAAAAATATTCATATTTTTACAGAAAAACTATTTACCTCTTTTACTTAGAAAAATAATCATTTTACTATTACAGGCCTAGGCTACTACAGTTGCGTACAAGTCCATCAAGTCCATTACGTTCAAGTCTAATTAGTTAAGCAGTGTCTAGTTAAATAAGTATGTTATCTAGTAAACAAATAAAATATTCAAATGGTTGTTAATGAACTTTAGGTGTAAATAAGAAAGAAAAAAGCCTGAGAATCAAGGAGAGTTTGTAATACACAAACATTTTGTATTGTCATGTAGATCTTATTTAATTCTAAAAGTACTTTCTCCTTTATTTATTTTCTCTCTCTTTTTTTGTTCCTTTATATGATTGAGCATCCCATAATCCTTTCATTTATTCCATTATTGTCCACACTTGTATCAAGCAATGGTTGAATTTATGTAAACCAAGAAAAAAAATCAAACTGGTCAAACCTCTAGTTTTTGGTTTAGTAGGACCAGGCGATTCGACCATGACTAGATATAAGAAATTAAAAAAAAAACATAAACTTTCTTCTTGTTGATTTGTTTATTAACTGATGCTAATTAAATGAAAAAGTTACCCAACTTGCCAGTGTTATAATGAAGGAATGCTAATTTTTTTTTTGTAGAAAGAGATGAAAATATAGGAGTAACATAGGGCCAAACAAAGTTATTAGGTCAAGATTTAAAGCTACTAGTATCTACAATCAAAAATTTTGTAAGATTTTAGGATTGCATATGCCTGAAGAAATTCTTAGTTTATTCTGAGGATTGTAGGGAAAGGTAGCAAAACATATTGGATAATGCATTCGAAATAATATGGATTACAAATGAAGACAAGGATAACAGAGAAGTTCTTACTGCTTCAGTTTTGGCAGGCATAACAAATAGTCAACTACTGTGAATGAAATTTTTTTTATTTTTAAGATGAGAAAATAAATTAGAAGGCTTAAACATGGGTGTAGGTTTACAATCGGTTAAAGAAAAATAAATAAAAATTGGTTTAAAATTGGTTAGGATTTTGATAAATTATTTGGGCTTTATCAAATATAGTTTAGGTTACAAAATTGGTTTGCATTTTAATAAATTAGTCAGTTGGGTTTAAAAAAACTAAAATAATAAAATAAAGGATGATTATAGTTCTGTTGATTTTTTACCTTTTTTTTTACTTCACTTCACGATTTTTTCTCAGGTTTAAGCAGTTCACAGAACTTTTGGTTATATACATATGGTTGAATCTTCAGACCAATCAGTACTTGATTAAACTAATCGATCCTTTCTGATTTTAATATTTGATGTGAACAACAAAATAATGAGATTGGATCCAACATCAAGTAAATTTTTAGTAATTAATTTTTTTAAATAATATAAAGAAACAAGTCTACTATAAAATTTAACAATAAGCAAATAACAGAGCATAGCCAATAGTTATTGGCATGTACTTCAATTCTTACAAAGAGTATTGTTTGAAGGCTTAATTAATGGCTATATGAAATGTAGATAAAAATTTGGCCAAGTAAATGATAATACATAATTGACATGGCCTTTATTATTCCATCAAAGGAAAAAGATTAAAAATGTCTATGCTTGGAAATAAAGATTGTAATTCACTACAATACGGTGAGAAATCCTAAAATATAAACTAATATGAGTTAATAATTACTAAAGAAACCTTATTGGTCTTTTATTTATGGCTTCAAGGTAAAAAAAATCAATAACTTAAATGCTAAATAAATAATTTCTCATCATTAGCTAGTATGCTTAATGACATTTCTATAATGGGAATCAAAGGCCCACCACAGGCTAAATTTTTATCTATGACTTTTCAAATTTGCTTGAAAATGGCATAAATTAATTTATTTTTTCTTAGATGACTTTGGCATGGTAAAATGCTTCAACCCCATATAAATGTCGACCTTGTGTTAAACTGATATGCATAAAAAGAAAGCTTCTACTTAACTAATTCAGCAAGTTTGAGAAAACATCCTAGAAAAAATATTTTAAGCCATGGAGAGGAATGACATGAAAAAAGTGATGCTCGTAGTGATGATGTTGATGATGGTTGTTATGACTCAAGGGTAAGTAGTGGCTCCAACAATAGATTTTCAACCCAATACTTCCATGGAAAAATGTAGCTTAAAATGTTCCCTTCAATGCGCTTTTAAGCTTCCTAGACCTCCATAATTTGCTCTTTGTTTTGGTCTATGCATGGTAGCACGCAAGAGTGAACTTGTACAAGTTGTTTATAATTGCATTAGTGTTTACGCTAAGTCTGCCATCAACTTTGATCCTAACGCTGGTATATATCATTCAGTCCTTTCTCTTTTATTAATTTTCACTAAGGTAAATATTCAAAATCTAAGTTACATGGGCCTGTAATCCAATATTGACTTTGAGTAATTAAGATGAAATGAAAATTTTACATCAATAACATCGTTCAAAAAGTGGGTTAGGTGCATGCAAAGTTTGAGATATCTTTGATTGTCCAATATATCATAGTTTAAAAAATATTATCATTTTAATTTATATATATGAAAAAAGCATTTATTTAATTAATGGGATAAATAAAATAATTGATCATTGTCAACTTTTTTGGTTATCCAATTTTAAAAAATAACAATTTAATTATCATTATTTATGTAATTACTCTTTTAATTATTTGGTCATTAGTAAATAACAATTTGATGACATGATTTGTCAAGTATGATGATAATGATCATATCATGTCAGCTGAGAAACTGTGTCATCTTATGATTCTTCCTAATATTACAGGTCATGAAACAGTGCAACACTACATTGATAAGTGTTATGGGAGCTGTAAGAACAAAATGTAAACTTTGGCTTTCTATTTTATGTTGTAGCAAATCTTTAAAAAAGTTCAACCTCTGATTCGATTTTTTTTAATCTTATATATTTTTATAATAATAGCAAGGTTGGGAGATAAGGGTTTGGAAGTTGTATCCAACAACATTACATATATACATAAGTATTGCAATCTTAATAAATTTTAAATTATGGTTTTGACAAGAAATTATGTATTTTTCTTTGACTTTCATTAACCAAATACACCTGTCCATTATAATTTCTTTTCACTTTTTTATTAAAAGTAACTTTGAAGTCCATTGCAAATTTAAAGAAAACAAATACAAAAATTTAAGGACACAACTACAACAAAAGGATGCAAACACACTAACACCATAATAAAAACATCAAATTCTTAAATCTAAAGTTTTCAACTTATAGTCTTAAATACAAACTAAAAAAGCCTAATCATTCTATTTCTCATAAGAAAAGCAAGCTAACTAACTTTCATCATGCTCAAATTTATAAAACTCGGGTCTTTATTGTCCAAATTTGACATTTTTTCCCTTAAATTAGTCAACCATGTCCAAATGCCTTTTCCTTATCAAATTAACCTCCTATAATCATCCCAATACCTAGGTTGGACCATTTGATCATCAATTCTACATTCGAGAAGATCCGAACTAACAAAATATGTTAAATTTACAAAAAAATTCAAAAAAATTAAAGGAGCATAGACAAAATTAAGTGTTTACAAAGCCCAATTTATGGGGCTTATAATTTATGGGCAATTAGATAATAAAGTTATAATAAAAATTATTTTTTCCAATTTTATTGAGTTTTTAGCATATTTTCAGTTTTTGTTTTTTTTTTTTCATTTAGTTCTAATTGATTCTCCATTTTTTGAGTTATTTGTATATCATTACACCAAAGGACCAATCAGTTCCCAATTAAATCATTTGAATTGGCCAGTTTAGTCTGATTATTGGTATTTTTAAATGGATAATAGAAATGATTTTTGAAAAATGAAATCCTAAATGTAAGGAATTTGATGCAATCTATATCAATTCTTATTATAAAACCTTCAATTAATTTGGTGTCACGAGTCAAGTAATAGAAACATGGTTGGAAATTAACCCAAAAATTAAATAAAAATATTTTAAGAAATAAAAAATTTAAGGACTTTGTGTCTTTTTACTTTAATAAACCATCCATTTAAAAATATACTCATATTTTGCTTAAAAAACTCTCTGCCTCTTTCACTTAAAAAAAATTCACTTTACTGTTATAGACCTAAGCAACTACAGTTGCTTAAAAGCTAATGGGTCTATTATCTACGAGTCTAATTATTTAAGTGGAGTCTACTTAAATAACTTTGTTATTTGGTAAATAAATAGAATGTTTAAGTGGTTGTTAATGAACGTTAAGTCTACGTAAGAAAAAAAGAAGCTTGAGAATCAAAGAGAGTTTGTAATATAAAAACATTTTGTATTATCATGCAGATCTCATGCTATTCTAAAAGTACTTTCTCCTTTACTTGTTTTCTATTTCTTTTTTGTTCTTTCACATGACTATGCATCCTACAATCCTTTTTTCTTGCATTATTGGCCGTAATTGTATCAAGTAATGGTTGAATTTATATAAACCAAGAAATAAAAAAACCCAAACTGGTTGAACCTTTAATTGTCTGTTTAGTAGGTTGAACCAGGTGATTCAACCATGGCAAGATATAAGAAATTAAGAAAAAAACTTAAACTTTTTTCTTGCTGATTTGGTTATTAATTGATGCTAATTAAGTGCAAAAGTTAGCAAACTTATCAGTGCTACAATGAAAGTCTGCTACTTTTTTATGAAAATAAATGTAAATATAGGAATAACATAAGGCCAAATAGAGTTATGGGGTTAGGATTCAAAGTTAGTAGTATCAACAAGCAAAAAGGTTGCGTATTTTAGGATTGCAAAGGCTTAAAGAAATTCTTAGTCTATTACTGAGGATTGTAGGGAAAGTCACCAAAACAAATTGCATTATGCATTTGAAATAATATGGATTGCTGATGAAGACAAGGATAGTAGAGTGAGTTCTTAGTTCTTACTACTTTAGCTTTGGCTTGCATAACAAATAGTTAGCTACAGTGAATGAAATTTTCTTATTTTTAAGATGAGAAAAAAAAAACTAGAAGGCCTTAGTGTAGGTTTAGGTTTAAAATTGGTTAAAGGAAAAATAATTAAAAATGGGTTTAAAATTGGTTAGGATTTTGATAATTGGTTTGGGCTTTACCAAATAGAGTTTAGCTACAAAATTGGTTTAGATTTTAAAAAATTAGTCAATTGGGCCCAAAAACCTAAAATAAAAAAATAAAAAATTATTATAGTTCTATTTGTTTTTTACCCATTTTTTTCGATTCTGCTTCATGAGTTTTTCTTAGGTTTAAGTGATAGATAAAACTTCTGGTTATATCTATATAGTTGAATCGTCATACAATAAGTACTTGATTAAGCCAGTCGATCCTATCAGATTTTTTAACCTTTGAAGTGGACATTAACGATAAGAATAGATCCAATATAAAGTAAATTTTTAATAATTGAAATTTTTATTTAAATAATATAAAAAACAACTTTACTATAAAATTTAACAATAATAAGCAATAAGAGAGTATAGTCAACAATTATTGGCATGCGCCTAAATTCTTACAAAGAGTATTATTTGAAGATTGAATTAATGACTATATGCAAATTATATAAACAATTTGGCTAAGTGCAGGATAATACATAGCTAACATAGCCTTCACTATTCTATAAGGAAAAAGATTAAAAGTGTCTATGCTTGGAAATAAAGTTTTTAATTTACAACAGCATAGGTAAAAATCCAAAAATATAAACTAATATGAGTTAATAATTATTAAAAAACCTTATTGGGCATTTATTTATGGCATCATGGTTAGAAAATCAACAACCTAAATAAAAAATAAACAGCTTCTCGTTATTAGTTGGTGTGCTTAATGAGATTTCTGTAATGGGAATCAAAGGGTCACCAAGGCTAAATTTTCACCTATGACTTTCCAAATTTGCTTAAATATGGCACAAATTAATTGATTTTTTTTAAATGACTTTGGCATGGTAAAATACTTCCACCTTATTTAAATATTGGCTTTGTGTTAAACTTAAGTGCATAAAAAAGGGTTTTCACTCAACTAATTTTGCAAGTTTGAGAGAACATCCTAGAAAAAATATTTTAAGTCATGGAGAAGAATGACATAAAAAAATGATTCTGGTAGAGATGATGTTGATGATGGTTATTGTGGCTCAAGGGCGAGCAGTGGCTCCAGCAATTGATTTTCAACCTAATGCCTCCACAAAAGATTGTAGCTTAAAGTGTTCCCTTCAATGCACTCTTAAGCTTCCTAGACCTCTATAATTTTCTCTTTGTTTCGGTTTACGTAGCATGCAAGAGTGATCCTAGACAACTTGTTTACAATTGCACTAGTGTTTGTGCTAAGTCTGCCATCAACTCGATCCTAAAGCTGATATATATCATTCAACCTTTTTTCTTTCATTAAGTTTTGCTAAGATAAATATTAAAAATCTATGTTACATGGACTCATAAGCCAATATCGCCTATGAGTAGTTAAGACAAAAATGAAAATTTTCCATCAATAACATCATTCAAAAAATGGATTAGATACATACAAAGTCTTAGATATCTGTGATTGTCCAATATATATAAATTTATTTCATAGTCTAAACAAATATTGTCATTTTAATTTATATATATGATGAAAGCATATATTTAATTAATAGGATAAATAAAATAATTGGTCATTGTCAACATTTTTGGTTATCTAATTATAAAAATTAACGATTTAATTGTCATTATTTATGTAATTACTTTTTTAATCTTTAGGTTATTAGTAAATAACAATTTGATAAGATGATCTCTCATGTATGATGATAATGATTCATGTCATATAAGAATTCATGTGCATCTTATGATGGTTCCTAATATTGCAGGTTATGAAACAGTGCGATGCTACATTGATAAGTGCTATGGGAGTTGCAAGAACAAAATGTAAACTTTGGTTTTCTATTCCATGTTGTAGCAAATCCTTAAACAAAGTTTGACTTTGGATTCAATTTTTTGATCTTATATATTTCTATAATAATTGCAAGGTTGAGAGAGAAAGGTTTGGAAATTGTACCCAAAAAAATTAGTCATTGTTATATAATTATTGTAGTCTTAATAAATTTTAAAATTACAGTTTTAAGAATAAATTATGTATTTTTCCACGACTTTCTTTAACCAAATACATCAATCCATTATAATTTTTTTCATTTTTTTTAATAAAAGTAACTTAGAAGCCCGTTGTAAATTATAAAAAAAAAAAAGAAAACAAGCCACAACTACAACAATATTGTACAAACATGCTAACAATAATAATAATTATATCATCAAATTCTCAAATTTAAAGTTTTCAACTTATAGTATTAAATACAAAGAAAAAAAGCCTAATCTTTCTATTTCTCATAAGAAGAGTAAACTAGCTAACTTTTATCATGCTTGGATTTTCAAAACCTAGGTCTTGGTCTTCCAAATTCGAAATTTTTCCCTTAAATTGGTAAGCTACATCTAAATGCCTTTTTCTTATCAAATTAACCGCCTATAATCATCTCAAGACCTAGGTTGGACCCTTTAATCATTAATGCTCTACCAAAGAAGAACCGAACTAATCAAATATGATCAAATTTATGAAAATTCAAGAAATTCAATTGAGGGGCCCAAACAAAATTTCGTGTCTGCAAGCTCAATTTTTGGGCATTTTAATATATAGCCAATTATAATAAAACACAAACTAAAAAAATATTTTCCAATTTCAGTGGGATTTTAGTTTTTTTTTTTAATTTATGGTTTTCAATTTTTATTTTGTTCTTAATGATTCTCTATTTTTTGAGTTATTTGCATGTCATTACACCACTGGACCTATCAGTTCCCGATTAAATTAATTAAACTAGCTGATTTATCTGATTAGTGGTGATTTTTTCGGGGCATAACAAAAAAGATTTTTGAAAACTGAATCTTGGATATAAGGAATTTGATGTACTCTATATCAATACTATTATAAAACCACAAATTGAGTTGATGTCATGAGTCAAGTAATAGTATCACAATTGGGAAACAGGCAAAAAATTAAATAAAAATATTTTAGTAAATAAAAAATTTATGAACTTTGTGCCTTTTTTACTTTAATTAACTATCCATTTCAAAACATACTCACATTTTTGCGTAAAAAGCAATTTACATCTTTTTCTTAGAAAAAAAATCCATTTTACTATTACAAAGCTAAGCTATTACAATGGTGTACAAGCTTATAGAGTCCATTATGTACAAGTCTAATTAGTTAAGCAAAGTCTAGTTAAATAAGTATCTCATCTAGTAAATAAATAGACTGTTTAAGTGGTTGTTAACGAAAATTAGGTCTAGGTAAGAAAAAAAGAAGCTTGAGAATCACAGAGAGTTTGTAATATAAAAACATTTTGTATTGTCATGCGGATCTCATGCTATTCTAAAAGTACTTTCTCCTTTTCTTGTTTTCTATTTCTTTTTTGTTCTTTCACATGACTATGCATCCTACAATCCTTTTTTCTTCCATTATTAGTCATACTCGTATCAAGTAATGGTTGAATTTATTTAAACCAAGAAATAAAAAACTGAATTGGTTGAACTTTCAATATATTGGTTTAGTAGGTTGAACTAGGTGATTCAACCATGACAGGATATAAGAAATTAAGAAAAAAACCTTTCTTCTTGCTCATTTGGTTATTAATTGATGCCAATTAAGTGCAGAAGTTAGCAAACTTAGCAGTGCTACAATAAAGGAATGTCACTTTTTTTTTTTGGTAGAAAGAGATGAAAATATAGGAGTAACTTAAGGCCAAAGGAAGTTACAAGGTCAGGATTCAAAGTTACTAGTAGCAGTAGGCCAAATTGTTGCAGGATTTTAGGATTGCATAGGCCTAAAGAAATTCTTAATTTATGACTAAGGATTGTAGGGAAATGCACCAAAACTGATTGCATTATGCATTTGAAATAATATGATCACAAATAAAGACAAGGATAGCAGAGTATGCTCTTAGTGCTTCAGCTTTGGCCTGAATAACAAATAGCCAGCTACCATGAATGAAGTTTTCTTATTTTTGAAATGAGCCAAAAAAAAGGCTTTAACATAAGTTTAGGTTTAAAATTGGTTAAAGAAAAATAATTAAAAATGGGTGTAAAATTGGCTAGGATTTTGATAATTGGTTTAGGCCTTATCAAATAAAGTTTGGGTTATAATATTAGTTTAGATTTTAATAAATTGGTAAATTGGGTTTAATAAACTAAAATAATAAAATAAGGTGTGATTATAGTTCTATTGGTTTTTATCGGTTCTCTCCGATTCTACTTTATGATATTTTTCAATTTTAAACGATTCACAAAACTTTTAGTTATATACTTATAATTGAATTGCTAGACCAATTGGCACTTGATTAAACTAGTCGATCCTATCCAATTTTTTAAACTTTGATGTGAACAATGGAATGATAAGATTGGATCCAACATAAAGTAAATTTTTAGTAACTAAAATTTTTTATCCAATCAATACAAAAAAGCAAGTCTACTATAAATTTTAAAAATAATAAACAAAATTAGAGAGCATAGCCAATAGTTATTGGCATGTACCTAAATTCTTACAAAGAATATTATTTGAAGAATTAATTAATGGCTATATGAAAATTAGATAAAAAAATTTGGCTAAGTATATGATAATACATAGTTGACATGGCCTTTAAAATTCCATCAAAGGAAAAACATTTAAAGTGTCTATTATTGGAAATAAAGATTTTAATTTACTATAGTATATGGAAAAAATCCTAAAATATAAAACTAATATGAGTTAATAATTATTAAAAAACCAAATTGGGCTTTTAATTATGGCATCATGGTTAGAAAATCAACAACTTAAATAGAAACTAAGCAACTTCCCATTATTAATTGGTGTACTTAATGAGATTTCCATAATGGGCATCAAAGGTTCACCATAGGCTAAATTTTCACCTATGACTTTCCAAATTTTCTCAAAAAAGGCTGTACTTAATGAGATTTCCATAATGGGCATCAAAGGTTCACCATAGGCTAAATTTTCACCTATGACTTTCCAAATTTTCTCAAAAAAGGCCCAAATTAATTGACTTTTTTAAGTGACTTTGGTATGGTACAAGGGTTCCACCTTATTTAAATATTGACTTTGTGTTAAACTTAAATGCACAAAAAAAGTTTTCGCTCAACTAATTGAGCAAGTTTGAGAAAACATCCTAGAAAAAATATTTTAAGTCATGGAGAAGAATGACATAAAAAAAGTGATGCTAGCAGTGATGATGTTGACGATGATTGTCGTGGCTCAGGGACGAGCGGTGGCTCCAGCAACTGATTTTCAACCTAATGCCTCCACGAAAGATTGTGGCATAAAGTGTTCCCTTCAATGTGCTCCTAAGCTTCTTAGACCTCCACAATTTGCTCTCTGTGTTGGTTTATGCATGGTAGCATGCAAGAGTGATCCTGGACAACTTGTTTACAATTGCACTAGTGTTTGTGCTAAGTCTGCCATCAACTCCAATCCTAAAGCTGGTATAGATCATTCTATCCTTTCTCCTTTATTAATTTTCACTAAGATAAATATTCGGAATCTATGTTACATGGACTCATAATACCTATAGTAGTTAAGACAAAATGAAAGTTTTCCATCAATAACATCATCCAAAAAATGGATTAGATGCATACAAAGTCTGAGATATCCTTGATTGTCCAGTATATATAAACTTATAGTCTAACAAAATATTATCATTTTAATTTTTATATATATGACGAAAGCATTTATTTAATTAATGGGATAAATAAAATAATTGGTCATCGTCAACATTTTTGGTTATCCAATTATAAAAAATAACAATTTAATTATCACTATTTATGTAATTACTTTTTTAATCATTTGGTTGTTAGTAAAAAACAATTTGATAATATGATCTATCATGTATGATGATAATAATCATTTCATATGATATGGCAATTCATGTTATCTTATGATGGTTCCTAATATTGCAGGTCATGAAACAGTGCGACGCTACATTGATAAGTGCTATGGGAGTTGCAAGAACAAAATATAAACTTTGGCTTTTTATTCCATGTTGTAGCAAATCTTTAAATAAAGTTTGACCTTGGATTCGATCTTTTAATCTTATATATTTCTATAGTAATTGCGAGGTCGAGAGACAAGGGTTCGGAAGTTATACCCAAAAATATTAGTCATTATTATATAATTATTGCAGTCTTAATAAATTTTAAAATTACAATTTAACAATAAATTATGTATTTTCCCTCGACTTTCTTTAACCAAATACATTAGTCCATTATAATTTTTTCACTTTTTAAAAATAAAAGTAACTTAGAAGCCTATTGTAAATACAAAAGAAAACAAATAAAAAAAAAATTAAAGACACAACTATAACAATAAGGTGCAAAAATGCTAACAATGATAATAATATCTTCAAATTCTCTCATATTTAAAGTTTTTAAGTTATAGTCTTAAATAAAAAAAGCCTAACCTTTCTATTTTTCACAAGAAGAGCAAACTAGCCAACTTTAATCATGCTTGGATTTTCAAAACCTAGGCCTTGGTCTTCTAAATTTGACATTTTCTCCCTTAAATTGGTCAACTATTTATAAATGCCTTTTCCTTATCAAATTAACCTCCTATAATCATCCTAAGACCTAAGTTGAACCCTTTCTATCCGAGAAGATCCAAACTAACCAAATATGTTCAAATTTATGAAAATTCAGGAAAGTTAATTAAGCAGCCTAGACAATATTTAGTGTCTGCACATTAAACTTTTTGTCCTTGTAATATATAGCCAATTATAATAAAAAGTTCAAATTAAAAATTTATTTTTCCAATTTCAATGGGTTTTTATTTTTTTGTTTTTCAATTGTTATTTGGTTTTTACTGATTCTCCATTTTCCAAGTTATTTGTATATCATTACACCGCTGGACCTTTCAGCTCTCGATTGAATTAGTTGAACTAGCCGATTCAGTTTGATTATTAGTGATTTTTTAAGGGCATAATAGAAAAGATTTTTGAAAAATGAAATCTTTGATATAAGGAATTTGATGCAATCTATATCAATATTATTATAAAACCTTAAATTAAGTTAGTGTCATGAGTCAAGTAACAATATCTTAGTTGAGAAACTAAAAAAAATAAATACAAATATTTTAATAAATAAAAAAAATTAAGGATTTTATTTCTTTTTACTTTAATTAACTATCCATTTCAAAAAATACTCACATTTTTGCTTAAAAAGCCATTTACATCTTTTATTTAGAAAAAAATCTATTTTACTATTACAAAGCTAGGCTACTATAGTTGTGTACAAGCCCATTGAGTCCATTATGTATGAGTCTAATTAGTTAAGCAAAGTCTAGTTAAATAAGTATGTCATCTAGTAAATAAATAGAATGTTTAAATGGTTGTCAATGAACGTTAGGTGTTAGTAAGAAAGAAAGAAGCTTGAGAATCAAGAAGAGTTTGTAATATAAAAATAT
>JAQSVH010184456.1:5500-18928 GCA_029448705.1 Adansonia digitata | reverse complement strand
GAGCTGATCAACTTCATCATGAGCTTGATAATAGAGTGACTTGTAAGAAAAGATAACAAGAGCATGGGCTTATGACAAAATATTTATTATTTCCAACCTAACAAGCCATTTTCACATCAAAAAAAGATAATAAAAGGAAGAAATTAGGGGCCATTCAGCCACTCCAATTTTGGGCAGCAATATTGCCGCCCCTTCCTCTATAAATCAAGGATTTTTCTTCATTGAGGGCCTTCTGGCAAGAAAAAAAAAGGAGAGCTTGAAAGAAAAAAAACACTTAGTTTTTCAAGTTTTTCCTTAAGGTATCACATTTGTCTTTTCTTTTCTTCATTTTGACTCATTTTCATCCTCATTCATAAGCCAAAATCATGTTAAGGCTCATAGATTCTCATCCATGTTGAAAGGCTAAACATGGTGGTTTTAAATTTTTTTAAGTTAAATCTTATGTATATATATATATATAATATTATTCTTGTTATTATGATTTTGATTTTGTTGTTTTTATGTTCATGTTTCTTTCATGGTATTATGATGTCGATATGTTGATTAGAATAATATTATGTTTAGTTTATGATTTTACATTTATTTAAGTTTGATGATAATTATTTATGCTTAGCTCCATGGTTTTTATGTCAAAGCATGTATGTATTTCATGTTTTTCACCTTGGCCGAATCTGATTGGAATTGTTCATGATCATTTTGTGCTTATTTTTATCTTGATTTCACGATTCTTATTGATTTTGTTTAATGATGATTAACAAATTAACAAGGAATAAAACATAGCATGCCTTGATAGTTTGATTAAAAAGACCAATATTCTATCAAGAAATTAGTATTTGTTTTAAATTTTGGCGATTTGAGGATTGAGATTAACCAAGTGAAAAGATTGAATGCTTTGAAATAAAAAGCATGAGAATGAAAAGAAGAAAATGGTAGTGGAAGTCATAAGATTTATGAATGATAATGAAGATTGAAGGATGTTGCCTAGTTGAAAAAATAGGTATTCAATGCTTTTGAAAGAAAGAAAGGTGAGAATGAAAAGAAAAAATGGTAATGGAAGCCATGATTATATTTAAAAGAGATGAATGAAAGCAAATTTTGACTAGTGTTTTGTTAAAGCAAAGTGGATTGCAAACAACATTGAGATAAATTCTGTATTATGATTGCATATTAACATGAAAGTAGGAATCATGTATATGCATTCATATTGCATTACAAGAAATTGCTCAAAAAAAGATATCTCCAATGGATATTAACAAGGATCCTATATTATGATTACATATTAACAAGGATCGTTCCTCAGTGGATGTTACACCAAATAATATCATTCCTTCCCTAGTGAGTAAACTTAATTTAGTTGGTACTCAAAGAGAAAAAAAAGAGAGAAAAGCCTAGTCTAGTTGGTTAGGTAGAAAACTAGTGAAATTGGTACCTTGTAGGGAGGTTCAGCCCTTTAGAATGGAATTTGTTTTTCTTTTGTCCACTTTACATGGCTATACAGAAGACCAAAATAGTCGGGTTTAAGTCAACTTTGTTTGATTAAATAGAAGGTTAGACAAAGTTTTTCTGTTGTCAACTTCATTTGGTTAGGCAAAGACCAATAGAGTTAGTTATCTTCATTATTTGACTATGTGAAAGGTCGATGAAGTAGCTTTTGAGTTTGCTCTATTCAATTAAGTAGAAGATAGGATAGAGATTTCCTTTTGTCAACTTCACTTGGTTAGGCAAAATATTGGTGAAGTTTGTGGTTTTTTCATGCACTTCATTTGACTAGGCAAAAGGTTGATAAAGTTAGTTTTTTTTCCTCTTCACTCAGTTAGGCAGAAAATCAGTAAAGTAGGTTTTTGGGTTAAGTCTTTTTGTTCAGCAATGTGTAAGTCCATTGAAGTAGGCATTATATGTAAGTCCACTCTATTTGGTTATCTTCTTTATTTGACTATATGGAAGGTCGATGAAGTAGGTTTTGAGTCAGCTTTATTCGATTAAATAGAAGATAGGATAGAGATTTTCTTTTGTCCACTTTAATTAGTTAGGTAAAAGATTGGTGAAGTTTGTGGTTCTTTCATGCACTTAATTTGACTAGGCAAAAGGTTGATAAAGTTAGTTTTTTTGTCCTCTTCACTTGATTAGGCAAAAAATCAGTGAAATAGGTATTTTGGGTTGTATTTTTGTTCAACAATGTGTAAGTCCGTTGAAGTAGGCATTGTATGTAAGTCCATTCTATTTGGTTATGTGGAAGACCAACAGAGTTGGCAATCTAAGTCCTCGTCACTTTGTTAGGTAAAAGACTAGTAAGGTTGGCAATATGTCAGTCCTCTTCATTTGGTTAGGCAGAAGAAATAAAGTAGGCAGTGTGTCATCCGATTTACTTGGTTATGAAAAAGATTACTAATGTCGACATTTTTAATTTTCTTATTTAAGTCCAGTTTTTTAGTTAGGCAGAAAACTAACAAAATTGGCACCTCATTGATTAAGCAGAAGGTTGGTGCGGATTAATATCTTTTGCATTGTAAGTGTAAAAAAAAAATCCTATAAAGGGGCTTATTAGGTCCCAGACAAAATCATGTCTATTTAATCTTTGCCTTAGTCCTAAGTTCTTAACAAAAGCCAAAGAGCGCCAACTGTAGACACTCTATTTTGTTTAGGCCTCTAATTGACTTTTCTTAATTTTAGGGTTTAGATAGAATTATCTAGTTTTGAATCCTTTCAGATGAGTTATAGATGATAGAAAGGTCCAATTAAGGTGTTGGCTAGTTTCCATGAGCTTAGTTTATCATAATAAGATATCTAGGCTTAATTGTCCAATTTAAAAGGTCAGTGTCAGATTTAAAAATCGAGACCTAATTTTTGAAAATCTAAGAATGTCAAAAGTTAACTATTATAAGTCTTTTAAGATGATTAGAGTGGTTATTAATGTCATTTAGATGAAAAAGAGATTGGTTTTAAAAGTCATAATCAAAAGTCACAAAAGTAGCAAAAGTAAACTATAAGCAAGCCAACTATAAAATGTCAACTTTTTGGCCTAGAGTTGGATTTTGAAATTGAAAGAGTTTTACAACTTGGATTTCAAAATTGATTACATCAAAATGAAATGAGACATGTACTTTAGATCAAAAAGATGTAATTAGGACTGAGTCATGAAAGGACGTTAGGAATTTAAAGTGCTAGGATTTCCCAAGGGCTTAATCCAAAAAAGCCTGATGGGAAAATTCAATTTTTTTTAGAGAAAATCATTAGGACAAATTTTTAGTATAGGATGGAATATTCAACTGCATTTTTACATAAACAAATCATGATCAGTTGAATGGAATTAAAAGTTATGCATAGATTTGTACAATAATAAAGCTTTGGCCAAATTCAACATGTGATAAATATATTAATATTGTTCATCTCTTTATTAATGGCACTAATGTAATTTCCCCTAAAATTAGTTAAGAGGTCAGTGATTAAGCTAAGATTACTCTAGGGTGTTTAAAGCTTAAATAACCAATTTCAAAGCTTATAAATAAGGCTGATTAGACATAACTTAACAACTTTAAAGCACTTAGCAAACTTTAAAAAATTTAGAATATTCTCTTTTCTTTCAAGTTTTTTTCATCTTTAGGAGAATGATCTAGCTTGGAATGGGTATATTCTCTTACTTTTCTCTTTAATTTTAAGTTATTTAGAATGTTTTGATGATTGATTCATGCTTTCTATGCTTCATTAATGTTCGAACCAAGCCTATTCATGCATTCTAAGATTTGGCCAACTTGGATCTTGATGTTATGATACGTTGATTTGATTTTAAATTATGATTTGCTTAATTTCATCTCATTCTAAATATGATTACATGATTAATTGCTCAAGTTGGACTTTGAAATCATGTCTGAAAAGCCTAAGCTTGGTTTGAGCCAGATGATTCCCTCAGATCTAGGTTCGACCACTTTAATTTTATAGGAATTTGATGATTTAAGTTTAACTAAGCTAGGATTTGATGATACTAAGCTGAAATCTTCAAGTTTAGTTGATGAACTCATGATTCTTTAGGTTCATATGAGGTTTGAACATGAGGAAAATAGAGAAACCTAGTTTGGCTAGCTTAGATTAATTCAATCTTGAGCTTAATTAATTTAATTTTGCACGATTCTTCCAATTTAAGCAACTTTGAGTTGATTTAAACTAAAAACCTAGTTGATTAAAAGTTGAATCTGGTGCAAAATGATAAAATTATAGGTTCTTAAACTAGGTGTACCATTTGAGCAAGCTAGAATAATTTCTTCTAGGTTTGGCCATGGTGGTTTCTTGGTGTGATTGAGTGGGTTTTGCATAATTAATGCTTAATTAATAAAACTTAGATGAATTATGTTGAGATGAACTTGGGTAAGCTAAAATTTATGCTTAATTGAATGAATTTATAAGCTTATTCATTCAATTGATGAGCTTAAATGTTTGAAAGCATGTTTTGATTGTTAATCATGTTGACTAAATTGAATCCAAGCTTCTTTTCTTATACTTGATTGATAATCAACGAGATTTCTATGAGAATTGATGTTTAGTGGACATGTAGGTTTGGCTAAGGTGGTTTACTGTGGTTAAGATATATTTTATGGATGATTAGTTGCTAGAACATTAGTTTAATATTTTGTGTTTAATAAAATGCATGATAGTGTGTTTGGAATGGATAAAAATATTGTTTTTCTTAGAAGATTCCCTAAGGACAAGCTTTGGTAGACTTCTTCAATATTTGAATCAAGGCTTGGTTTGTTTAATAAGCTCTTCAATAAGTAACTTGGGATATTAAATAAAATAATTTGAATTAATGCTGATTTGGAGCAAATAAAAATATTTTTAAGTGTTTAAATATGCTTGGATAAGTCTAAACTTGGCGAGCCTTAACGTGAGTCACTAGGTAATGTTTAGGTGAGTCAAATTATGTTGTGTAGAGTCCTCTTGGGTGCTGGTTTCAGCACACAAGTGAGTGGCATTGGTGTGTCATTCCCTTGCTAAGAATAAATGATAGTGAATAAAAGCAATAAAAACAGAGACATTCGTACAACTCCGAAGCATATCGCCAATGTTAGGAAACATATTTCTAGGTCTTAGCATTAGAAGTCTTTTTAGTTTCCTCATATATGACATTCATAGATTCATTTGGACTCATTGCTGGATGTTCAAACATCCAAAAACGTGTTTTTGAAATGTAGCAGAAGGCTTCATGATCACAAGTTGTGTTAAGCCTACTGCTCTAGTCTAGCATGGTAGTCTCATAAAAACTATATATATTGATTAGCTTGTAGGCCTTACAAATTTATTTTAATATTTTTTTTATAATCCTCATTGATTGGGCAGCATAATAGGCTTTAAAACATTCGATTTGTGATTGGACAAATATAGTAAAATCTTAGAACCTTAGCTGTTCGAATGGCTCGATTTCAGTGCCTGGTCAATATTTCAAACTATTTTTTATAAGGATAATCATTTTTGTATATATTATCATCTTTTTAGATAAAGTTAGAATGAATAAGCTTTTAAAACATGTATGGCTCATCCAGTGGCTGTTCTGGATGGACTAGGAAGAAATTCCAGAATGTAGGCTGTTTGGACATGCTATGCTATGTAGTATTGTTCAATTAAAAATTTTGCATGATAGCCAAAATGATTTTTTGGCATTTTTTGAATAATTTTAAGTTGAATTATAGTGAGTCAGCATTCATTAGAATTTTATTTGCTGATTTTATGTGATAGGAATAACTCGAAATAAATTCAAAAATCTTGAAATGTCAAATCCATTCTTGTTTTTGTTCTCCCCCAATTTGCTGTCTACTATTCTAAGGCATTTGGATGCCTCAAAATTGATTCCAGAAGTCATGTTTAATGCGTCAATAGACCTAGGAATGTCTTATAGAATGTCTCTAGTGACTTCGAAGCTAAATTAAATAAAGGTGATTTTTAATATTGTTTAATATTGTTTCCAAAATTATAATTTGCTTGATTTAATCTGAGTGTACTATCTTTGTGATTTCCTTTAAATGGAGACAAAATTGACAAAAAGTAATGAAAATGGAGTCATTAAGTGAATTTTTTTTTAGTCAAATGATTTTATAAAAATTTCAATTATAAAGGTTTTTTTGCTTTAAATCGGTTGTAAATTTAAGCTAGTTCTGATAAGAGTTCTAGGATACATTTTTTAGTGAAAATTTGTTTGATTTTGGAATAAATAGAAGGGGGATTATGGTTGAACATATATGATTGAAATCAAGAAAAACAAATTCAAATGCATGTGTTTAGTTGGTACAAGTATTGGGTATCATGAGAAGAATCAAGTCCCTACTTGTAATGTAACTGACTCCCAAGCCTAGCTTTATATATCTCTAGTATATGCTGATCATAAAATCGTTCCTTTAGAGTTTCATAACTCTTTAATGAATGGTTTTAATAGATGATCGATCACACTTATAGACAAAATAGATCGGTAACTCTTTAACCTAATAACTCTTGTATTTTGGTAAGGGAGCTTTAGATGAATAATTCATTCTGATTGACTGGGGCCTTATGATGATTGAAAATGCTATCTACTCTGATATATTGAGGTTCGTATCTCGATATATTATGACAATGCCTACTTACATGCTTACTTGCAGACATGATCTCCATAAGACATGCTTATCTTTACTACCACATTAAGATATCTCTAAGTAGATTTCATAAATCTACTTTATATCTTTAATAATACCTAATTGAACTAATTCAATTAAGTCCTCCACATTTTATCTTTTATTTAATTAAGTCATACTTAATTAAAGCTTGAATCTAATCTAACAGATTATCTTATTGTGTGTGACAATTAAGTTCATAATATGTTGGCAATGAATATAATTAATCTTATTAATAACATTTATACATCAAGAGTGGGATCTCACAACCCATCACAACTACCTAAATGTTGAAGAGTCAATATCACCTCACATAAACCTTCCATTAACTAGCCTTATAGTGTAATTTGATCATTTCACCAAATATCCCAGAAAGACTATAAGCTTGGTGCGGTGTCTACAAATGTATTAATCCATTTTAGTTCCTACAACATACAGTGAACCTTATGAATTTGAAGAAACCATTTCTCCTAAATCCATCATGCATTGGCAAATGACTTTATGAAGTTAACAAAGCCAATAACATAGGAGATATGTCCCCAATCTCACTTAGAGTGGTGAATCCTCTCTGGATTACTTATCCACCTTTCTATGCTTCATGCCATGCCTAAAGCCACCTATCATAGACATCCATCTATTATGGACTCGTTCATATGATCTCTAAGTATGACACCTTTATACAAGATGACCTGGTATTGCAAGTCAAAGGACTAGTTACGCAACTAGCACATAAGAATATTTCCATAGACACTTGAGTGACAATCCTAAATTGAGTTCTCATATGGGCCATGTTTAATAAACTTGTTTCCATAAAACAAACACCCTCATGCCATCCTAATTATCTTATATACTTTAACTCATAAGATCAATTGTTTACCTCACAAATAAGAAGGCATAACATGTGCTGGTCTTTGTGCATTACCAATGCCCCGTTTTGCCAATATAATGACTATGAATAGTTTTATGAAATGACTTTGATGCATAAGTATCTCATAGTTGTAACTTATTACATTTCCTTTAAAAGGCCAAATGTGCTCCATAAGCTTTATCCAATTAGTAGTTCATGATTGTTAGTCATACTACTGACATGCGGGAAAACCTTGTATCACTAAACTAAGTGATTGGCTTGCATTATTAACCACTATATGCCTCATCCAAGATGATTGAGTCTAAGGCATATACAAACATCTCTCACTTGCATTAAGTAAATCGCTAACACATCCAATGTTGAATTCTTTCAATTAGCAATTGTGTCTCAACTTAGACAAAGCTTTAGTACTATCGTGAGAATATGCTTCAATCATTTTCATGATAATATTATTATCAAAGTCATTAACTATTTAGATCAGTAAAAAAGCCAAATTCTAATCATGTGGCTCAATTATTACTTTAACAACTATAGGAATCTTTTATTAGCTTGGAAGCTAATGATCTAAATGTAACTCCTTTTATAAGCCTAAATAAAAAAGTTTCTTTATGACCTTTAGGACATAAACATGCAATCCTATCTAGTTTGGAACGTTTTTCAAATAATTGCTTTTTTTAACATCGTGGCTATGTATCACTAAGTCAAATTATGATCTTTAGCTTTTAAAAAAATATAAATGCATCCACTAAATCCTACATGTGTAGATTTAAAAGTAATTGGATTTAGAAACTATTTTTGAATCCTATAAGTTATAGGTCATTTAGTATTCTCAATACTATTGCAAGTTTATGTTTGAGAATAATAAGACCATAACATAGAACAAATTCTATGATTAATGGTTTATTTAATGAATACTGAGTCTAAACACGACAGCGAGTGCTAGAGATCATCCTTCATTGGCATGTGAATGCCAAAATAAACATTTGATGTTTACAAATAAACTATGACACGTTTCAGAAACATTAATAAAAAAGGCAAGCTTTGATCAATATCAACAAGGTTGCCATTTCTTATGGTCCATCTTCACTAATCCTTTCATTTGGACTTTACAGTATGTCACACATGTTTAATTACCAACTTCTAAGTATCATATACCAAAAGAAATGAATTAATCTCAGTATAGATCTTATATCAAAACTTTTATATCTTTCTACTTTGTATCAAGGTATTTCTTGCAATCTTTATTCTATTAACGTTGGCATATTCCCTTATCATCTCTTTTCTATTTCTTCAAAAGAAACTACACGGATAATCATGACCTATGACCTATCTAAAGTGTTCAAGCCTTGAAATACATCTTATTATATAAGGTCTGATTAAGCTACCTTTTAACATCTTGGTTAAGAACAATTCCTTAGGTATGCCAAACCTCTTATTATGATTATCCTTATAAAACAATTCTTTAAGATTTTGGATGATTTTATGAGCTTAAAATATCCACTTGCTCTTTTCAGAGCTTAAGTGTCATACCTGCCGTCATCATAATGTGACCTGATCAAGGTCATCAAAATAAACTTGATAGACTACCTTTGACTCAGTGGGTTATTCTTGGCATGCCTTTTAAGTAACATTAAAACAATCTTAATAATATTGGATTAATTAATTAGCTTGCCCTATTAAAACCTTTGAGCATCATGTATGGTTACTTAGCAATAGTTTATTAGTTATATTGTGTTTATATCCATTATAAACCAAAACATTTAATAATTTGCAATTTCAATAATCAAGTAAGGTTTAACAACTTAATGATTCTCATCATTATTTTTTTGAGATTATAGCTCTTACCTATAATTCAAAAAGTTCAGCTTGAATATTTTTAATGAGCTAGGATCCTTTTCATCCTTATATGACCTTGACTCATCTCAACAAATCATATAGAAACTAATTGGGTAGGTAACTTAGGTTACCAATTGCATCTCTATGCAACTCCTAGATCAATTAGGTGACAACTCTTTGCCTAAATGCATCATATGTATTTTGCTAACCACTACCTTTAACAATATGCGGTTAAGTTGTAGCATCTAGATAACAAGATATTAGTTGAGTAAGACCTATCATTCATGACCCAAGCAACTCAGGTATATTATTATGAATGATGGTAGGTGATTAATCATGCTTATGCATGGACTCAATATTTTACAAGGGGTTTTTATCATGTAACTTAGGTGTCCTTGCTTTGTTTGATTAGCATGCATAGCATTTATTCGATTTTATATCACCCATATACAAATTCAAAAATGAATATAAGACATGCAATCTACTGGGATGATTATAGACTTTATCTACGTAGTTTCCTTGATCCATTTGGTCAAATTCCTAGGAATATCATACAAGGTCTTTACAAGTCTTAATGATATCTCTTTCGTCTTTCTTCTTGGCACCATTTTCTTTACATCTTGGATTTATATAAATGCTAATCTTATGCTAATCCTAAATGTACAAGTAATATGTAATTACATATTATTATAAGAAACCTCGAGTTACATTTGAAAGGAGTTAGATGAGAAGAGCCTTTACAATCGAAAATTAAAAGATAAAGTAGTGTTTGTAGACCTTATTTATAAAATAAGTACCAAAAGAAAAAAAACTATCTACAACCTAGTCATACTTAGGTCTAGTCTATAATCATCCTCATGATAACATAATCATATTATAAGCATGAAATTAAATAAGTATAGTCAAGATCACTTAGTAATCTTGTCTGTCATTTGCATAAACCTCTTCAAATATTTTGAGATGATTTCTTAAATTATTTTAATAATTTCGATCCTTTAATCAAACATTTTTAATTAAATTTCTAAGTTTTAGGAAGCTAGTCTTAAATTGGACATCACCTAACTTTTAGGTTGTTTGTCTTTTTTAGCTCATTATCTAACTTTTAGATAACTTTGTCTTAGTTAGGACAAACCATTTAGCATGTAACATTTTCTAAACTATCTAGGAAAAATAGGTTACCAATTTTTTTAAGTTTTAGCAATTGATTTATTTTTAATTTAAATAAAAACAAATTTTCATATTTGATTAATATTTTAATCCAATCTCATTAAAACAAATCCCAATTAAATTAGGATTAATCATTTAAATTGAACATTATCCAATTAAACAATTTAATTGGCCTTAGTTTCATGTTTATTACTTATCCAATCCATGTCTTAAGCATTTTAAGAAATAATTATAGTTGGATAATTAAGCATTTGGAGATAACTTCCGATGAACACAAACTCTTAAAGAGGTCCCATTTATTACGCAGACTTACTAACTATTAGCAAATTTATTTATTTTAGTTTTGAATTATCTTGATGTAATCATATCATATCTCAAATACCAACAATATTTATTGGATTTAACCTCCAAAATTACTTAGAGAAGGTAGAGCAAATAAGAGTCCTAGTCCTACTGGGATTTAGCCCCATACATGGCATTCATAAGCCATCTTAGTTCAAGTCAATTACTGGTATTTTTCTCCTGCTAAACCTCTAAAAAATTGCAGCAAATTACAACATCTTTTGCTGCCATAGATGTTGCAATAAAGGTTTTAAGAAGAAACTCTATGTGGCATGGTACATGCAAACTAGTGCACACAACATAGCCTGAAATAGAAAAGTTTTCAATTCTAATTTTAACAAAATTTTCCCAGCAAGTATTATAACAATTGATGACACTTTCATGTGGAAAATCATCGAAAAAATCACAGATATGGTTGCCAAAAATTTTTTGAAATTTTTAGCTCCATCAAAACACCGAAAAAGCAAACAACCTAGCATTAGTTCACACTAAACTATTGACAGATGATTGCATCATCAATTTCATTAGTAAAAACCATATTTCAAACTAATCAAAATTTATTGAAAATAAACCTGATATAACTTGCTGGAAAATTGAAAATTAAATAGAAACAATTTCTAAAATTTTCAACCCATGTAATGAATTAAATCAATATTGAAAAGACCCAGAAAGCTTAAGACATCTTAGGACATTAATTTGAATTAACAAAAACAATTTTAATCAATTATTTAAACACTTTTAAAAAAGATTAAAGCCCAAAATTACATGCTATCCAACTTTAAAAAATTAATGAAAAATAATTCAAGAATTTAACCAATATCAAAAATCACCAAATTAAGACAAAAATAGATCAGATTGATTATCACGAAGACCAGCATGCAAAAAACCATATATAATCTACAAACCTTAGGATTTGACACCATTTGAAGGAAGTCCAAGCTCAACTATGCTATAACTAGGCATAAAATTTCAATCATACTAAACCTATATAGTGAAAAGTAAATAGAGATATACTTGGATTTCCTCAAGAACTTAGGCTGAAATGTACATGTGGCTATTGGATAGAGATTACCCTCTCATAGACTTCTAACTCTAAATGTGTCGATCCCTACATGATTATTGCCACAGCTTGGTTACTTTGATCTTTCTTTTGAGGCCATAATCAACACAAATGTCTTGCATCTAATGATGATATACACATATGGCAATTGAAACCTTCGAAAAGGTCCAATGGTTCTCCAATGTTAGCCAAAAAGCTTGAAAACCCTTAAATTAAGGTAGGAAACTATTGTCCTTTCTCACACACAACCAAGAAAAATTCAAGAAATCGCATGAAAGTCTCATGGATGTCAGAAAACATTGCAAGGAGGTCATAGGGATAGGGCAATCATAGTTTCTTGCCTCCTATTACCACTATCTATACTTTGAAGTGATAGATATAAGTTTTCTTACCTTTTTCAGGACCATGAATGATTTTAGACCATCAAAAGAGCAAAACAGTTCATCACTTGCATAGGTAAAGCAAGATTGCACTAACTAGCCTTACAGATTCTATGAGGATGGTGCCTAATGCTTTCTTAATAGGTAAAAATATATCAGCCAACCAAAAACTCTTATAGGTCTATATTTATACATCTACAATTAGTTTAGGCTCAACTAATGGGTCTAGCGAGCACAATACTACCAACCCAATGGGTGACACCATTGGTGGTCATTCATAGAGTTATAAGTGAAAGTTTTTTTACATAGTCCACTCAAAACTGGGCCCAAGCATTAACTATTTTATTTAATAACTTTGACTTATCCAATGCCAATGGGGTCTATTAATTTTATGCCTAACAAATATCAAGTCCAAATTGGTTTTGTTCAAAACAAGGCCCATTTGACTTAATAATTAGGGTTTCTGGGCCAACCCCTATTTTACAGGTAAGAACATTTAATTATAAATTAAATTCCTCACCTACGTAAAACAATTTTACTTCATATAAATATTATTAAACAGTTATCAAATAATTATTCAATTTGCCAGAAATAATTATCTGGCCCAAAACCAGGATATCCCAATTTACACGCCTACTATTAAATATGATCTCTATAAGAATTGCTATCTTTACTGCCACATTAAGATATCTCTAATTAGATTTCATAAATCCAATTTATATCTTTAATAATACTTAATTAAACTTATCCAATTAAGTCATACTTAAATAAATCTTGGATTTAATCCAACAGATCTTATTATGTATGACTCATTAGGTTCCGAACATGTTGGCAATGAATCTAATTGATCTTATCAATTACATTCATAGACCAAGAATTGTATCTAGTAACCTATCATGACCACCTAAATGTTGAAGAGTCAATATGACCTTAAAAAGACATTTTAGTAACTAGCCTTATAGTGTAATTAGGTCGCTTTAGCAAACATCTCGAAAAGACCATGAATATGGTGCAATGCCTACTTATGTATTAATCCATATTAATTCTTGCAACATATGGTTAGTCCCATGAATTTGGAGAAATCTTTTCTCCTAAACCCATCATGTGTTGGCCAATAACTTTATCAAGTCAACTAAAGCCAAG
>JAQSVH010184445.1:0-18935 GCA_029448705.1 Adansonia digitata | reverse complement strand
CATTCATGTTTTCCAATCATTTCCAAATAAAATTAAAGGTAATGTTCTGCATGGGTATCTCTCCAGTGCCCAAAGTGAAACATTCCATTTTCAAAGTAAAATCCATTGGTTATTTTTATTGAAAATCTCTACATTCCCTACCTCTCCAAGGCATATATGAGATTAAATAATTTTCATCAAAACCCGGATTTGTATTTCTATAAGATTCATGCATTAAAAGGGGTTATATTGAACTAATGACAAGTCAAGATCGAAAGAATCAAAACCGAGATAAGACATAGCTAGTAAGGTATCGATTTCGGGTGTCGCGAAGAGGTTCGTACCTTATCGTGCGTAACCAACTCCCGAACCCAAATGTCGAATCTTTGCATTACGTAAACCAAGGGATTGATGTTTTCAGTTTCATAACTTAGAACACAGGTTTTAATAGGCATCTGATCATGCCTAGCCCAAAATGATCGGTGGCGACTCCAAGCGTTGGCCATTTTTTTTATGGTCATACAAGACCAATAAGATGAGCGATTCATCTTATAGTCCCCCTCACTATTTCATAAGTTGAGAATCCGTACATTCTCGTTCTCATCACATTGACAAAGAATAGTCTCAGTCAAGAAGACATTTTCAAGTCAGGAAAGTATTTTAAGTTATACGCACTCTTAGATTCGTAAAGATCCACTCTGGGGTACGTTGCAAAAAATATGAACAGGACCCTGAAGAGAACCCCATACCCGTAGACTTATTGAGACTAGTTGAATAGGAAAAAAAGATATTACCTCATAAAGAACCTACCAAAACCATAAACCTTAGAACAGAAGAAGACCCAGAAGAAGTCAAAATCAAAACCTCCATAAAGCCATCAACTCGAGCTAAACTAGTAGGTCTCCTTCAAGAATATCCAGACGGTTTGCCTAATCTTATCAAGACATGCTAGTTCATAAGCTTCCCCTTAAACTCAAGTGTAAGCACATACAATAAAAGCTCAAAATAATGAAACCTGAAATGCTTCTAAAGATTAAAAAAAAATGAAAAAGCAATTTGAAGTAGGATTTCTCCAGGTAGCCAAATATCCTGAATAGGTAGCCAATATAGTCCCAGTTCCTAAGAAAGGCCGTAAAGTGCAAATGTGTGTAGACTACAGGGACCTGAATCGAGCTAGTCCTAAGGATAGTTTTCCCCTGCCTCACATTAATACCTTAGTAGACAACACTGCCAAAAATGCACTATTTTCCTTCATGGACAGGTTTTCAGGCTATAACTAAATCAAAATGGCCAATGAAGACATGGAAAATACCATCTTCATAATTGTATGGGGTAATTTTTGCTACAAAGTGATGCCTTTCAAGCTCAAAAATGCTGGGGCAACCTACCAAAAGGTGATGGTAACATTGTTCCATAATTTTATGTGTAAGGAAATTAAGGTCTACATGGATGATATGATTGCCAAGTCACCAAAAGAGAGTTAACATGTGGCCTATTTGCGAAAACTCTTCAAAACGCTTCACAAATACCAACTCAAGCTAAATCTTGCCAAATGCACATTTGGTGCCACATCTGGTAAACTATTGGGTTTCATTATAAGTGAGAAAGAAATAGAGGTTGATCTTGACAAGGTCAAGGCCATTCAAAATCTATCACCACCTTGAACTCAAAAAGAAGTGAGAAGCTTCTTGGAAAGGTTGAACTACATAACCCAATTCATATCTCAGTTGATAGACAAATATGATCCAATCTTTTGGCTACTTCGAAAGTTAAATCTTGTAAAATGGAGTGAAGAATGTCAAAAAGCTTTCAATAAGGTCAAACATTATCTTTTGAACCTTTTGTACTTATGCCACCAGTGCCCAGTCAATCGTTAATCCTATATCTATCAATTTTTGATGAGTTGATGGCTATCTATTAAGACAACATGATGAATCGGGAAAGAAAGAATAGGTTATCTATTCCCTGAGCAAGAAGTTTATAGAATATGAAAATAATTATTCATTCATAGAGAAGCTATGCTGTGTTTTAGCCTAGACAGGCCAGAGGTTAAAGTAATATGTTGTACCATACCACATGGTTAGTCACCAAGCTTGATCCTATTAATCCCACCTTGTTTGAAAGGTTAGCCAAATGGAAAGTTATGCATTCCAAGTATGATATCGCATATGTAAACCAGAAAGCCATTAAAGGTAGTGCAATACCAAACTTTTTGGCAAGTCGAGCCACAGATGACTATAAGTCTTTAGACTTCAAATTCCCTAACAAAGACTTAATATGCATATCTGAGGCAGAGAACGCTGTCAAGTGTAGATCATCATGGAAAATGTACTTCGATGGAGCTTAAAAGGCACTGAAGCATAGAATTGGGGCAATTCTCATCTTGCCTAAGGGAAACCATTACCCTTTCATAGCCAAATTGAAGTTTGACTGCACCAACAACATAGCTAAATATGAGGCCTGCATCATGGGACTCCAAGCAGCCGTTGAAAGGGGCACTAAAAGTGTTTGGAGTTTTAGCCTTCGTCATTTAATAATTAAAGGGAGAATGGCAAACATGTGATGCTAAACTGATCCACTATAGGAATCTAATATCAAAACTCAAGAAAAAGTTTGATGACATGAGCTTTCAACATTTACCTCGAGAAGAGAACCAAATTGCTGACACCTTGGCCACTTTATCATCTGTGTTCAAAGTCAATCAAGAATCGCATGTCGTTCCTCTCAAATGAGTATCTATACAGCCTCAGCATATTATCAGAATGTTGAAAAAGAGAAAGACGATTTGCCATGGTATCATGACATCCTTTAGTACATTAGGGATCAACAATACCTGCCATCGAAACTGATAAGAGAACAATCTAACGATTAACTGTGAGGTTCATTTTGGATGGTGGGATTCTATACAAGAAATGCTAGGATGGTGCTACTCTAATGCATGGATGCCTCCAAAGCCAAAAGAATACTTGAAGAAGTTCATGAAGGGATTTGTGGTATGTAGACTAATAGACATTAAATGGCAAGACAACTCATACAATCAGGCTACTATTGGCTAACTCTTGCAAAATATTGTATTAACTATGCTTGAAAGCGTCACAAATGCCAAATCTACACTAACAAAATCCATGTCCCACCAACACCTCTACTGTTATGATAGCTCCATAGCCTTTTTCTATATGGGGCATGGACATGATTTGAACAATTACCTTTAACGCTTTTAATGGGCATCGCTTTATTTTGGTTGTAATTGATTATTTCTCCTAGTGGGTAGAGGCAGCTTCTTATGCCAATGTCACCAGATCTATCGTGTGCAAATTTGTGAAACAGGACATTATCTGTAGATATGGTTTTCCCAAAAAAATCATTATTGATAATGCATGTAGCATGATAAACAAAATAATTCAAGCAATCTACTCTCAGTTTAAGATTCAACATCGAAACTCTGTCCTATACCGCCAAAAAATGAATAGAGTAGTTAAAGCAACTAATAAGAATATCAAGAAGATAGTTGAAAAGATGGTTGAGACATACTAAGATTTGCATGGGAAGTTGCTTTTTTGCCTTACATGCCTATCGCACAGCAGTACAAACTTCCACGGGTGCCACCCTCTTCTCTTTGGTCTAAGACATAGAGGTTACCTTGCCAATGGAAGTTGAAATCCCTTCACTTAGAGTCCTAATAGAATCCCAACTTGAAGAAGCTGAATGCATTAAGAGTTGTATGAGCAGTGTAACTTTATTGAAAAAAAAATTAAAGCCATTTATCATGGGCAATTATATGAAAAATGGATGATGAAAGCCCATAGCAAAAGGGTCTATTCTCACCAATTTTGAGAAGGTGATTTGGTACTCAAACAAATTCTCTTGATCCATAAATATGCTTGCAAAAAATGGACCCCAAATTAAAAAGGGCCATACATGGTGAAACATGTATTCTCTGGAGAAGCCCTAATCTTAACCGAGATGGATGGTAGCGACCTGCCCAACCTTGTGAACTCTGATTTTGTTAAGAAATACTATGCTTAAAAGGATTTTAGGATGAAAACCTAAAAAGGTATCCTATTTCTCTCTCTTTCCATTCTCTAAAAAATCAAACATAAAAAACAACAAAAAAAAAAGAGGAAACCAGCTTAAGTTGAAAACCCCAATAGGTGGTTTAAGCAACCAGACCCTATTCCCTATATTCACCACTCTATTCAAACCAAGTTATAGCCTAACCCATTTGTTTTATGCTAACCAAACCCCACCAAACCTTATCCATACTTGCACTCAAAAAATGGAAACAACCTAATTTTGAGGCCTCCATCCCACTATGGGGTAATCTAAGGGATCTTCTTATGAGTCGCCAACACCAAAAAGATTGATTGCTCGAAAGAAATCTCTAAAAGAACTCAGTGGAGAATTCATGTCATTAGCGTTAAAGCCAATCGATCAGGAAGACTTTTCTTATCTCTTTTGTATTTCAAAACTTTTCATAATCTTATAAGTTTGTCATAACTTGTCCTTTTTTCTTTGAATAAAAAATTACTTAATTTCTAGTGGAATCTTTTTGTAGCACTACATTTCATGTTGCATCATGTTTATCATTTAATTGAAATGCTTGATAAACAAACGAAATTGACAATAGGATTTCTTAGAATTACTTCGAAAGATAGAACTTTGCAGGAATTTTGTTTCATGCTTAAAGATTAAGAATGAACTCTTGGGACCATAATTAATCTTGCTCTAGGACCCCATATTTTAAAAATCTGCTCAAAACCCCTCCTAATAAAGGGTCATGGACTTCTCATACCTTCAAAAAAGGGATAACTTTAATATTTAAAGCCTTTCAAAATCTAGAGCAAGATTGATAAACCCTAGGCAAAAGGCCATCTTATCAAAGCCGAAGAAGGCCCAAACCAACCACTGGATTAGGCTTTTAAAGTCATTACCCTTGCATAATTTAGATAGGCACTTGCACCCCCTGCATTATATAGCATTTAACATCCTGCAGGTACTATCTTTTGTATACAGAAGTCAAATTTATAGGGAACTTAAGGTACCATTTTCTACTTTTAGAAAACCTCAAGTAAGTACCTTTAACCTTACATGCTCATTGAAAATCACCCAAGAAGGGTATCTAAACTCATTTCCTTCTAGTCCTTAAAGAGTAGGATGCTTCCCTACCCTAAAGCCCACATAAGTTGGTGGCAACTACCTACCTTAAGTCTTCAAAGAACAGGATGCTTCCCTACCTCAAAGCCCACATAAGTTAGTGGCAACTACCTACCTTAGTCCTCAAAGAGTAGTACGCTTACCAAAGCCCACACAAGCTGGTTCCAACTACCTACCTCAGTCCTCAAAGAGCATCTTACCAAAGCTCACACAAGCTGGTGGCAACTATCTACCTCAGTCTTCAAAGAGCAAGACATTTTCCAAAGCCTACATAAATTGGTGGCACCTACTTACCTCAGTCTTTAAAGGGTAAGATGTTTAACTAAGCCCACACAAGTTGGTGGCAACTATCTACCTTAGTCTTCAAAGAGTAGGATGCTTCCCTACCTCAAAGCCTATATAAGCTGGTGGCACCATTTAACCTACCTCAGTCCTTAAAGAGTAGGACATATCTCTACCATAAAGCTTGCATAAGCTGGTGGCACTTATTTACCTTAGTCCACAAAGAGCTGGACATATTTTTTTACTTACCTTGAAGCCTACATAAACTAATAGCATCTGTTCAGGGTTATGCTATCAGGGTAAAACCCAAGAAAACCTAGTAGGGAGGTCAAACCTTACAAAACTCATCGAAATCTCCTTTTTTGCAAATATGTTTAACCTATTTAGACGTGATACTAAAGTAACTCTTTACTTCTCTATAGGCACATGAAACCTTCATTTTACTTGAATAAAATAGTGTCTATTTGTCTTTGCCCTATTCTTAATACTTAGCAACAACCAAATAGGGGTAGCTACAGTTGCATCATTTTATCCGACCTAGTTTTGGCACTACAAGACTCAATTAAAGTATGATAAAATCAAAAATTAAAATAAAAACTGGGAGATGACTGCCAGGTGTCATGCTGCCAAGCAGTATTAGGTGACATGGTGCTAGGTGAAAAAAATTTTAGGAAGGTTTGAAATGCCTATGGAACGTATTAAAGAAAAATATAAAAATGAGGCATCAAAAGCCACTATTCATGGTGTCACCAGGGTTATTCAAATGAATATATGGATCAATATCCCATTGTTTATGACCAAGCTAAGGTAACTCAGGAAGCCATGGGTATGCAAGTTATATTGGTGCACAAGTATTGATATGAGCTTTACATCATCAAAAATTTGAATTTTCACATGTAGTATCGATACAAGAGGGTTTTAGTATTGATACCCTAGATATGGTATCAATACCTAACATGTTTGTATCGATACAGACCTTGGCAGTAGCCAAAGTTATGATTTTTGACAAAATATATCGATACACAAGCATAAATATTGATACAAATTCATGTTGTATCGATACAGGCCTCTAAGTCTCGAGACCATAAACATTTTTTACTCTTAGTATCAATACATAGCTCATTGTATTGATACTTAGGAGTAAAAAGTACCTTATGTATCGATACAGCACAGTTTGTATAGATACACCAAGGCATTTTTGCCTAATTCAAGCTACTTTTTAGCCTTCAAAGACCCAATTTATACATGTTTTTGTGCCAAGGATTTATCATAAATCATTGCAAACCTCAACTATGGGCTAATTAATGGATTCAAACAAAATTTTAAAGCCAAACAATCAATGACAAAGGTCACTTTCATAAGATATATGGGTGTTAGAGGGTATGGCAGGCATATCTCCAGTTGTAGGCTATCACAGCCTTTCTATCTCCTGGCTCAAGATGGCAAAACAATAAGAAGAGAGTCAGCTGAGCATGGTAGCTAAAGTTCTCCCTTGGTGCAGAAAGGAAAAATAAAAAATGCCCTTACATTGTCTTCTAAAAGTAGTGGCTGAGCATTGAATGGAAGACTCTCCCAGCTATCTCAAAAAAATCTCAGCTATCAAAAAAAGCTATCCCAAAATCTCAAAAAACTCATCATCTATCCCTATAAATCCTTCAGCAACTTTAGCTCCAAAAACTCATAAAAAACACTATTTCATTGCCTTTCACCCTCAACTAACCTTCATTCCCGTAGCTCCCTAAAACCACCACCAGAACACCTTTAAAAACTCAACCTTTCACACACTTTCATCCTCAAAACACCCACCAGCAACCATATTACCAAAAAGCTTATTCCTTTCACCTTTTTCCTGCTAAATAATAGCAAAAAAAAGGAAAAAACTGAGCTTAAAGTCATTGCTTTTAAGAAGGAGAAAGGTTCAAGCTTTACTTGGTATATTTTTTTAGCTTATTCTAAACATATTCTATTTTGATCATCCATTTCATTTTAGTGAGTTTTTCATGCTGCAATGACCATCTTAAGGCTTTCATGCATCATTGTTGCTTTGCTTGTGGTATAGGATTTTGATGACCCTCTTAACACCTTGACGTTGTGGGATATATATAACTCACCATACTTCATTTTCATTATTACACATAGCCTCTGTTCATGCATCTTTTGCCACGTTCCTTCCATATTCACATATGCATTTAACATTTAAATGGTCACCTTAACATGTCTTAGGTATGTTTAAACATTTTCTTATGTTTTAAGAAGTCTTATGAAATGAAAATGCTGTCTTGACAACTCCAGCATCCATTCCCTTGTTTAAACATGTTCATATCATCTCCATGCACTCTATTTGTCATCTTTTTACATTTGTGTCACCCATTTTCATGTTAAAATGTTATCTTTGTATGTTTACATGTTTAACCTATGTTTATAGTTGTATATGCTGCATTTTGTTCATGATATCTCCATCAAAATGCTTGCTTGTCTCTTAAAACTTGATTTTTAGAAACATCCCTAAGCTAGGTTCATGCTGCCTCTAATAGATGAAGAGTAGCATGGACTTAATGCTTTCATAAAATTGGTCTCCCAATCTTAGGGGTAAATCAACATTTCAGCTCTGGATTCATGGTGAAATAATTTTATTTTTTAAAAAAGGAAATCCTTTTAGTATTAAACCTTGATCTTATGTCTCATGTTCCCATTAGTAACATGGTAATGGGTAGTTCCATCATCCCAAACTACTTTGGGATTATGGAATGAACTTGTGAAACCCATGTTACTTTCTTTCATAGATGTCCGAACATTTTAGACTCGAGTCTATCTTCGAAAAAATCAGAATATCAAATAATACCCCTATTTTTGCTTTGGCAATACTTAATCCAAATTTGGAAAATCATTTTCGAATCACAAAATATTTCTTTTGATTTTTCTAATATTTTTGCCTTAAATGACATTGAAGTACCTTTCTAATGGTTTCCCATTTGCCCTCAAATCCTCTCGATGAGAAAGTTATGTTTTTTCGAACATTTATTCATTGGAACCTCTAGAACCAACGTGCAACTTTCTGTTTGGGCCATTTTGGCCTATAAAGTGATTTTGATGAAATTTTTAAGTATTTTTCCTAAAAAGTTTACAAAATTTTTTCCAAAAAGATGCTGTTCACAATTTAACAATCTTGGATGAGCCTGAAATGATTTTTCAAAATTTGGTATGTCTTTTCCCCTACAGGTGCTAACAGTGTCAATATAGACGACTTTGAAAATTAATTCTGCTTAAAAAGTGACCTTCTAGAATTTTCGGAATATTTTTACATTAAACCTTATTAAGTTATCCCTCTAATTATACCTTATTCAACACTTAAAGCCTTCAGACAAGCCTAAAATAAATTCCGGAAGAGAGGTGACACAATGTTGTCTCTTGTTTTTATTTTAGTTTTTGAATCTCCTTTTATCGAGACATTCAAATGTATTAAAATGCATTTGATTAGTTCCCCTACGACATCAGCCTCTTTTGACTCAGATCAAGATTAAAATACAAAAATATGATTTCATATTAAAATTTTTGCTGATGGAGATACTCTAACTCATTACTCAAAGGGGATACTCTAATCCTATTTTGAATTAAAAAATTTAAATTTTCTCCTTGTTCCTAAATATTTTTCTAACTTCGAGGATACTTCAACCTCACTACTCCGAAGGGATACTCCAACCCAATTTTAAAAAAAAGATATAAATTTTTCTTTATTCCTAAATATTTTTCTAACTCTATCTTTGAGGATACTCTAACCCCGCTTTACCTCAAAAACACTTAAAATTTTCTCTTTCGGATGCCTCAAACTGCTTTGATAAAAAGTTGTCTTCATTTTTCAAATTATCATTGAATCTAGATCGGTCTTTGAAATTGTCATCTCGGTTATTCTTTAATAATTGAAAGCAATTATGAGATACATTTCAACTACCCCTACTTTTTACGTTTTTTTTGTTTGTGATTGCTCATTCATGATATTATTATATTTCAGTTTTTTCACCCCACTAACTCGTTTCCTTTTGTAGTAATTATCATGCATTCATATTTAAAATTTGTTTTTCTAATAGAATTTACAAGGTGATGTTTTGTTGGTATCTCTCCAATGCCTAATACAAAATGTCAAAATTTTCAAAACTCAATTCAAACTTTTTATTCATAAAAGCTTCCTATGTTCGTTACATCTCCAAGGTGCATAGATGAGCTAATTTCAAAATAAAAAAGGAAAAAAAATTGGATCCATTTTTTACAAAACTTCATGCATTAAAGGGAATTATATCTAAATAGAGGCTAAATGGAACCGATTTAACCAAGACCAAAGTGAAATATAGTTAGTAGGCATTAATTTTAGGCATTGTGGGGATGTTAATCCTTCCTTGTACATAACCAACTCTGAAACCCAACCAACAAATAACTAGACTTTGTAGACTTTGAAATTGGTGTTTTGAGTTTCATAACTAGGAATAATATTTTTAGTCAGCATCCGATCTTGCCTAGCTTGAGATGATCGGTGGCTATCGATATTCCACATGCCTGGCCTTTACGAACTTCAGACAATCCCAAGGACCAAAGCGCACTCGACTTAAAAAATATGATTATGTTTGACATGAAGTAAAAGACCGTCGATGAATCGCTCATCCAACTAGTCTTGGATGAAGTGGCCATAAACTTGGAGTTGCCACCGATCATTTTAAGTTAGGCATGACTGAATGCCCATTGAAAATAATACCAGAGATTCGTTGTTTTAGGTTCAGGAGTTGGTTATGTGTGGGGAAGGATTAGCACCCCTACGACGCTTGAAAATCGATAACATCTACCTATATCTTACTTGAATCTCGGTTTCCTTGATTCTATTTTTATTATTATTTAAATATAATTCCCTCTAATGCATGAAATTTTATAAATATATGAGTCTGGGTTTTAATGAAAATTTTATCACCTATGCGCCTCAGAGAGGTGAGAAACATAGGTTGATGAAAATGATCTCCAGATGGGTTTTTAAAAAAAATCAAATATTTTATGTTTGGCACTGAGAGATATCGGTGCAAGATATCGTTTTGTGATTTTGAAAATGATCTTTAAAGCATGAATGCCCGAGGTCCCTACAAAAGGAAATGTATTAGTAAGGTGGAAAAGAAAATAATAAATAAATCTACACAAAATAAATGAGAAAGAGGGACAATCAAAATATTTCTTATAATTATCTTCGATTATCAATGAATAAACAAGATGAAAATGTTTAGACTTAGTTAGATTTAGTGAAAATTTGAGTAGAAAAAAAAGGTTTTGATGACTCAAGGATGTCCCAAGGAAAAAAGTTTGGATTTTAAAAAGAATGTGAGAGCAGGGTTGGAGTATCCCCTTAGAAGAGTAGGGTTAGAATGTCTCTAAAGGTGAAAATTTAATGTCATTTTAAGGTAAAAATAGGGTTAAAATATCCCCTCGAAGAAGTAGAGTTGGAGTATCCTTGAAAATGAAAATTTGATGTCATTTTGAGGTAAAAGTAGGGTTGGAGTATCCCCTTAGAGTAGTAGGGTTGGAGTATTCTCAAAAATTAAAATCTTTGACGTTAAGAAGAGTAGGTCATATTTTTGAAAATAGGGAATCTTTAAAAATCGAGAGCTAAAGGTTTGGCTAAAATGTTTCTCTTTTTGTTTAGCCTTGGTTTGAGTCTAATGGGCCTAGGTTACGAGAATGAGCCTAGAAGATCATGAGGCATTTGAATGCCTCAATAAAAATGCTTCAAAAATCAGGTTAGAAACAGAGGGTAGTATCATGTCATTTCTCTTTCTAAATTTATTTAGTGCTTATTCTAAGGTCTCGGGGGTAAATGAGGTATTGTTTAAAAGGTAACTCGATGAGGATTAATGTAAAAATATTCAAAAAATCCTAAAAAATCAACTTCTAAGTGGAATTAATTTTTGAATTTCAACCTATCTTGACACTGGTATCATGTATAGAGTAAAGGTATGATTAATTTTGAAAAATCATTTCGAATTCATCCAAAATTGTTGAAATATGAATAATACCTTTTCAAAAAGGGAATTTCATAAACTCCATGGGAAAAATATTCAAGGGATTCAAAAATGTTGTTTGTTGGGCCGAAACAGCCCAGATAGTAAACTGCTTGCTGGGTTTAGGGGTTCCAAACAGCGAAGATTTGAAAAATCATAACTATTTCATCCGAGATGATCTTAAGGTAAATGATTGTTGGAATGATAATTTGAAACCATTCAAGGGAAAAATACTGATATATTCTAGATAAATTATTTTTTATTTTATTAATAATTTTTCAAAATCGGGCCACTACGTTGTATGAATAAAACATGTGAGGTGTTTGATATTTTGTTTTTTGTTTGGGTTAAGCTCAGGCCATGGACGTTCGAACATCCATAACTAAGATGAAAGATTGACCTAGGCATCATTAGTTCTTTCCACAATCTTGGCGTAGTTTGGGATGATAGAACAACCCATTAACCATGCCACTATGAAGGTGGTTGGCCTAGGACCAAGGGTTCAGATTTTTCAATCAAAAGACTTCATTTCATTTTTGAAAAACTAGTACTCTTATACTCATTCTTCCATGAATCCAAAACTGAATACTTGCTTTGCCCCTAAGGTTGGAAAAACCAACTTAATAAAAATTTTAAGCCCATGTTATTCTCTATGTATGAGAGATAACATGTTCTTAACTTGGAGATATTTTTGAAATCAGGTTTTCTAGCACTAAGCATGCATCTTAACATAAGCAAAGTACCATAAAATATTGCAAAATATGGAAGACATATATGCACGAGCAAAGATGACAATTTTCATAGAAAAGATGACAAAAAAATGCATAGAGATGATAGATAGATGCATGAACATGCTTAGGATGAACATGTTTAAAAGGAGTTTGGTAAAAAGGTGTTTTTATTTCATAAAGCCTACCAAGCTTCTAGGAAATGCATGAACATACTATGTCATGAGATGAAGACATGAATATGGAAGGAACATGGCAAGAAGTATATGGACAGAGGCTATTATGGTGATGAAAATGCAAAGGAGCATGCTTAGTTAACCAAACAGCATGAAGTCACTAAGTAAACATCAAGATCTTAAACTACCACAACCAAAGCCACAAAAAATGCATAAGAGTCTTAAGGTGGCCAAAAAAGCATAAAAAGGGTTTACTAAGTTGATGTTAATGACAAAACAGAAACTAAAAAGATCAAGGTAGAAGGGATATACCAAAAAAACATGAATTTCCCTTTTTCTCAAAGTAGTTGCTATAGGCTTAATTTCTTCCTTCTCCTTGCTATTATTTAGTAAGAAAAGGATAAAATAAAGTAGCTTTCTAGTGGTATGATTGATGCTAAGGCTTTTTAAGGATCAAAATGTGTGGAAAGTTGGGTTCTTAAAGGTTTTCTAGTGGTGGTTTGGGGTAGTTATAGGAATGGAGGTTGGTTATGAGTGAAAGATAATGGAATAATGCTTCTGGTGAGTTTTTGAAGTTAAAATTGCTGGAGAATTTTTGGGAATAGATGAAGAGTTTTCTGAGATTATTGAGAGTCTTTTTTTTATGGCTCACCCCTTCTTCTTTTTTTTAATTGATCATTGCTTTTTTTAAAAGACAATGCAAGGGTACTTTTAATTTTTCTCTTTTGCCTTAGGGGATATCTCCAACTGACTCTTTTTTTATTGATTCTACAATGCTGAACAAGGAGGACAAAAGGCTGTAGCAGCCTCCCAGCAGAGATATGCCTACCACCCTCTTACAATCATATATCTTGTGAAAGTGACCTTTGTCAATGGTTGTTTGGGCTCTAAAATTTGTTTAAAATCTGTTAACGAGACTATAATTAAAGTTTACAATATTATATGATAGTTCTTTGGTGCAAAAACATGTTTAAATTTGGTTTTCGAAGGCTAAAAACTAGCTCAAACTAGGAAAAAATGCCTTCATGTATCAATAACAACATGGTGTATCGATAAACAAGGTACATTTTACTCCTGAGTATCGATACAATTAGTTGTGTATCGATACTAAGAGCAAAAAATGTTTCCAGTCTCGAGACTTAGAGGTTAGTATCGATACATATGCTTGTGCATCGATATATTTTGCCAAAAATCACAACTTTAGCTACTGCCAAGGTCTGTATTGATACAAACATGCCACGATACCACATCTTGGGTATCAATACCAAACCCTCTTGTATCAATACTACATGTGAAAATTCAAGTTTTTTGCACTATAAAGGCCTCGTATCAATACTTGCACCCTAATATAACTTGTACGAACCTGTGGCTTCCTGATTTACCTTAACTTGGTCACAAACAATGGGAAATTGATTTGTGTACAACCTTGGTAACACCATGAAAAATGGCATTTGATGCTCGTTTTTTACATTTTCTTTAATAAGGCCAATAGGCATTTTAAAACTTCCTAAAAAAACTTTTTTGTTGGGTGATGTCCCCCGGCTTTATTTCTATTTTTGATTTCATCACTCTTTGATTATGCCTTAGGTTGCCAGAGATTGGCCCGGGCAAAATAAGGCATCTATAGCTACCTCTATTTGGTAGTTGCTGAGTATTAAGCACAAGGCAAAGATAAATAGACACCATTTTGTTCGAGGAGTGAATTAGGCTATTTTTCGAGTAGAAAAAAAAGGTGTCCTACTTTTTAAGGGCAAAAAAAAAAAAGAAATGCCACTAGCTAGTGTGAGCTTAAGAGCAATAAAAAGGTGTCATGCTCTTTAAAGACTAAAATGAAAGGGGTGCCATTAGTTTGTGTGAGCTTAAAAAAAAAACAAAGGCATCCTGCTCTTTTAGGACTAAAATGAAAAAGGTGCCACCAGCTTGTGTGGTCTTAAAAGCTTGCTCTTCGAGGACTAGAATGAAAGAAAAGGTCTTACTCTTTAAGGACAAGAAAAGAAAAGGTCCTGCTCTTTAAGGACAAGAAAAGAAAATGTCCTGCTCTTTGAAGACAAGAAAAGAAAAGGTCCTGCTATTTGAGAACAAGAAAAAAATGTCTTACTCTTTGAGGACAAAGAAAGAAAACATCCTACTCTTTGAGGATAAGAAAGGAAGCATCCTGCTATTTGAGGATAAAAAAAGAAAATGCCTTACTCTTTAAGGACAAGAAAAGAAAACGTCCTGCTCTTTGAGGACAAAGAAAGAAAACATCTTGCTCTTTGAGGACAAAGAAAGCAAAAGTCTTGCTCTTTGAGGACAAAGAAAGCAAAGAAAAGAAAATGTCCTGCTCTTTACGGACAAAGAAAACATCTTGCTCTTTAAGGATAAGAAAAAAAGGGTCCTACACATTGAGGACAAAGACAAGCAAATGTCTTGCTCTTTAAGGACAAAGAAAGAAAAAATCTTGCTCTTTAAGGACAAAGAAAGAAAAAGTCTTGCTCTTTAAGGATAAGAAAAAAAGGTCCTGCTCTTTCAGGACAAAGAAAAAATGTCCTGCTCTTTGAGGACAAAGAAAAAAAGGTCATGCTCTTTGATGATTAAAAAAAACATCTTGCTCTTTGAGGATAAAAAAACATCATGCTGTTTGAGGACAAGAAAAAAAAGAGGTCCTGCTCTTTGAGGACAAGAAAAGAAATTATCTTGCTCTTTGAGGACAAAAAAAGAAATGGCCCTGCTCTTTAAGGATAAGAAAGAAAAGACCCTACTCTTTAAGGACAAAGAAAGAAAAAGACTTGCTCTATAAGGATAAGAAAAAATGTCCTGCTTTTTTAGGACAAAGAAAGAAAAGGTTTTGAGATTAATACCTTTCATGAACGATTTTCAATGAGCTTGTGATATTGAAGGTACTTACCTAAGATTTTTTGAGGTTTTTAGAAACAGAAAGTCATAGCTTGTGCTTTTTACTGATTTACCTTTTGTACGGGGATTGGTACCTAAAAGATGTTAAATTTTGTAGAATGCATGTGAGTGCATATACTTGTTTAAATATTGGGAAAATGGTGTTTCCAAAGGCATAATCTGTCAATTTTGGATCTTTCCCACATCTGATAAGATAGCTTCTTGTCCCGATGACCTATGATTGTAATAAAAGGATTGTGAAATCAGATGATTCATGTTGGAAGGCTCTAGCTGTAAAAAGTCTATTAGCAGGAATGTGTGGTGCTTCTTTGCTAATTCTAACTCTAAAGAGCCCCTTTGACTGTTTAAATGTGTTGAACCCTGGTTGTTTAGTTGCCAATCGAAGCATGATTTTAGCCTCTTTTCTTCATGATAGGCTTTTCTAGAGGTAGAGTTTGAACACTTCTTAGGATACAAGATTAAAGAAGGTAGGACCAACCATGGCCCTAAAGTTCATTTTTGGTCTTTAGACCTAACAAAAATTCTCGCAAAGTTCAGTCTTTCCAAGCAATGCTATGAAATCCCATTATCAGTTTTGTTCATTTATCAAGCATTATCAATTAAATGATGAGCATGGTGCAACATGGAATACAAGGTTACAAAAAGGTTTTGTGAGAAACCAAACAATTGTATTCTCATTTGATTGAAAAATTTTAAAATACAAAAGAGCCAATAGAAGTCTTCTTATGCAATTGGCTTTAATGCTGATGACATGAATGTTCCACTGAATGCTTTTAGAGATTTTTGCTTAAGCAAATAATCCTTGTTGTGTGGACCAAACCATAAAAGGATTCCTTAGATTGCCCCATGGTGGATGAAGGCCTTAAAGTTGTTTAGCTTTCATTTTCCAAGTGTAGGTGTGGATGAGGTTTGGTCAGCATAGAACAGATGGGTTAAGTTATGATTTGGTGTCTTGGTTAGAGTTATGAATAGGAGGAAGATTAGTTTTAGGCTGATGATGGTTTGACTTGTCTTGAATGGGTTTGGTTATCTAAACTACCCTCTCGAGTTTTCAATTTAAATTGGTTTTCTCTTTTTTTTCTTTTTTTGTTGTTTTTGTTTTTATTGATTTTTTTTGTGTTTAAGAGAATGGTGGGTAAATGACTGATAGAATGCCCTTTTCGATTTTTATCCTAAAGTCCTTTTAGGCATAGTATTTCCTTACGAAATCAGAGTTCATAAGATTGGACAAGTCATTACCATCCATTTCAATTAAGATTAAAGCTCTTCTAGAGAATACATGCTTTACCATATATGGTCCTTCCCAATTTGGTGGTCCATTTTTTACGAACATCTTTACGGATTAGGAGAATTTGCTTAAACACTAAGTCAACTTTTCAAAACTGACAAGGATGAACCTTTTTGTCATAGGTTCTCATCATGCGCTTTAGATACATCTGCCCATAATAGATGGCTTTGATTCTCTTCTCTTTGATGAGATTAAATTGCTCAAATTGATCTTTAACCCATTTGGCCTCTTCAAGTTATGCTTCTATTAGGACTCTGAGTGATGGGATTTCTATCTCAATGGGTAAAACAGCTTCCATGCTATAGACTAAAGAGAATAGTGTAGCATCCGTAGAAGTTCTTATTATTATGCGGTATGCTCATCCTTGTACATCTTAGCCATCTTTTCAATTATCTTTTAGATATTCTTGTTCGTTGCTTCCACTGTCCTATTTATTTTTGGATGATATGGGATGGAATTTTGGTGCTAAATTTTAAACTAAGAGCAGATTGCATGCATTATTTTGATTTTCAGATTACATGCATTGTCCGTGATGATTTGCTCAGGGAGTCCATACTGACAGATGATGTCCTGCTTCATAAATTTGCACACGATAGCTCTAGCGATGTTAGCATAAGAAGTTGCTTCCACCCACTTAGTGAAACAGTCGATAGCAACTAGGATGAAATAATGTCCATTAGAGGCCTTAAGGGTGATTGGTCCAATCATGTACATGCCCCATATTGAAAATGGCCATGGGGCTGTCATAACATACAATGGTATGAGAGGGACATGAATCTTGTCTACATAGATTTGGCATTTGTGGCATTTACGGGCATCATTGATGCAATCCTTTCTAGAGTTAACTGGTAGTAGCCTAATCGTATGACTTATTTTGCCATTCGGTGTCTATTAGCATGCGTAACATATATACCCTCATGGACCTCCTCGAGGATTCTTTTGTCTTCTAAGGCATCCATGCACCGAAATAATACCTGGTCCTAACTCTTCTTATGTAGCGCTCTGCCATCCTAAATGAAGTTTGTAGCCATTCTTCGTATGGTTCTTTTATCATTTTTGGTGGCCTGATCAGGGTATAGCTAATTTTTGATATATTGGAGGATGTCATGATACCAGGGTAAACCATCTTTTTTTCCTTGATATTCTGACAATATACAGGTGTTGAATAAATGCTCATTTGAATAAGTGCAACATCCGACTCTCGATTGACCTTAAACATGGATGAGAAAGTGGCTAGGGCATCAACAATTTAATTTTCTTCTCAGGGTAAATATCGAAAGCTAACATCATCAAATTCTTTTCTTAGTTCTAAGATTAAACTTTTATAATGAGTTAGTTTGGCATCACGTGTATGCTATTCCCCTTTCAATTGGTAAATGACAAGGGCTGAGTCTTCAAACACTCGTAAAGTTCTGATGCAAGTTTTTATGGTGGCTTGAGTCCCATGATGCAAGCCTTATATTCAAGTATATTATTAGTGCAGTCAAAGCTCAATCTCACAGTGAAAGGATAATGGCTTCCTTTAGGTGATTAAAATTGGCTCAATTCCATGCCCCAATGTGTTTAAAGCACCATAAAAAACATTTTCCAAGGTGAATCGCTATCAGTTGTATCTCCTACCTCGGATATGCATATTAGGTCTTCATCAGGGAATCATAAGTGCAAAGGTTGATAATCATCCATTGCTCAACTAGCCAAGAAATCTGTGATTACGCTACCCTTGATGGCCCTTTAATTCATATATGCAATATCATACTCAGAAAGTAGGACTTGCCACCTAGCCAATCTCCCTGATAATGCAGAGGCTTCACGAAAATATTTGACGGGATCCAGTTTGGTGATCAACCATGTGGTATGGTATAACATATTAACCTTTTGGCTGTCCAGACTAGAGCGTAACGTAGCTTTTCTACTATCAAGTAATATTTTCATATTCTGTGAACTTCTTGCTTAAATAATAGATAGCCTATTCTTTGTTTCCCAAATCATCATGCTTGCCTAATACACATCCCATCAAACTATCAAAAACTGATATATATAAAATTAGAGGTTTGCTTGGGATTGGGGGCACAAGCACTAGAAGGTTTGAAAGGTATTACTTTACTTTAGTGAAGGCTTTCTAACATTCTTTGTTCCATTCTCTGGGATTTTATTTATGAAGTAGCTGAAAGATCAAGTCAGATTTGTCGGTCAATTGAGATATAAATCAGGCTATATAGTTTAATCTTTCCAAAAAGCTTCTTACCTCTTTTGGGGTTTGAGGTGGTAAAAGACTTTGAATGGCCTTAACCTTGTTGGGGCCCACTTTGTTAGACTTTTTAGTGGTGAATGAAATCAAGAGGGGGGTGAATTGATTTCTCAAAATTTTGATAAATTAAAATTTTGATAGACAAACTTGAGAAAT
>JAQSVH010184397.1:8767-18948 GCA_029448705.1 Adansonia digitata | reverse complement strand
GACTACACCATTTGATGCCACATATTTGTATTTACCTTTGATATGATCCTTAGGCCTTCTTGACATCCTCAAAATACGTCGCCCGACGATCACCGTCCCCTTTTACGTCCATACTCTATATTGCCAAAAATTAGCCAGACAAAATAAGGTGTCTATAACCTTAAAACTCTATCTTTCGTAAGGCTTTCCACCTTGTTTTTAAATTGAGTGCAGTCCTAGATAAAGTGTCTCTGGATTCTAACATGGTACTTATAGTAGGCTTAGGGATTATACACTTTTATATGGGATTTCATGGGCTTTAACATGAATAGGTACGACTAATCAATTTTGGAGCAGATGAAGGTACACATTCCTTTAGGTTAGTAGGATATAGTCAAATTAATTTTTTTTTCCTGATTTCGCTATGATTTCTTGCTCATACCAGAGCCTAAGGGTGATTGGGGAGTGATAAAATGTTGACAAGGGTTTGGTTTACTCTGCAGTGATGGGAGATTACAAATATTCCTTTTAGTTATTTGAATTGACTGTGGATTAAAATCCCCCCTAGCGACATGTCTAATTTAGTTTTTGAGCTAGTGATAGTAGTGGGATGGAGTAAGGGCAAAGTGATAGTAACTCATAAAGGCGATCTATTTTGCTTTGATTCTAATCCCTCATCCTTTCTATCAGCTCTTAAAGTTATCTTTTTATTTCTTGTATATCTTGCCTAACTTCCTCGATAGTTCTTTCCAAAGCACTAACTCGAGCTTCAACTAAATTGTCAAGCACATGCCTAATTGACCTAAAATAGATGATGAAGCTTCTTTTGAAGACTCCCTTTTAAGAATGCTAGTAGTTATTTCAAACAATTTTGCAAGCAGTTCTTTCATTCCATAAACCTTGTATGCAAATTCCTCTTAGATGGACTCTAATGCACTGATTCTTGCTTCTAAATTATCACCCATGTCTTAGTCCTTTAAAATGCAGTAAATGGAATAGATTTAGCAAACTATGAAAATTATGAATGCATGTCTATACAAATAAACAAATATGTAAACTTTGCTGACGCGCATGAGTTTATAAGTTTTCATGGGATATAAATGTCGTTTAAAGATGAAAAGGAAAAATCCTAAGACTATCTATTCTCTTTCTTTTAGCAGACCCAAAGGCTTTAAAAATTTAATCAATCTGACTTTTATTTTGATTTGATTTTTTGTTTTTTTTTTTTGTATTTAAAGGTTCATGTTTTTTGCTTTCTCTTTTTTTTTTAGAAAAATTAATTAAGAAAAAATCGATGAAGTGCATTTTTTCGGTCATAGAAATTTTTATTAGAAACAAAATAGCAACTAGAAAAAAAATGCTCAAAAAAAATTCATCACTATATTGCAAATTAAGGCAAGAAATAAACAAATAAAATTTATCATGGCAACATAATATGCATTCATTGCTATAAAAAAATAAAATTATAAGCGTTAAAAGGTTAAAAGCATTCCCCCATGTGTACCTAATTCTGTAACTTCTAAAATCAGGTATGGTTTTAACCAGGTGAAGCCCCTATAGTTCATTACATTAGGTTCAGGTTAGACATCTAAATAGGTTCTCGAATTGTTCCTCAAGTCAAAAAAGAACTAATAAGGTAGTTTAATCCTTACCCATAATAGGTCTATGTCAATTTAATTGGTAGTATTTTCCATGCCAACAACAAGGCCAACACTTGGGGTAGGCATAGGAATTTACACCTGATAGATTTTTTGCTAGCCCAAATAAAGGCTAACACCTTAAAGGTGCTACTTGACCCCCTCCTAAATTATTAGGTAACATATGCCCCCTCTATATGCTTGGGGGGAGAGTTTAACGGATGCATGTGCATAGTATGTGTGGGGGAACAAACAAACATTTTTATGACTTGACCCTTTCAAAATAATAAAAACCCTTATTCTAAATGCCCCAAAAAAATAATGCTACAAAAAAATGAAAGGATTAGTGAAAAATATGAAGAATATATACCATGATTTCCATATAAATCAAAATCACAATAAAAGTGAAACAATTTTTGTTTTGAAAATACCAAGAATTATAATTAAATACTGATTGAAACTGAATTAATTAAAATTCAGTTAACATGTAATTAACTTTAGGCCTAACTCTCTAGCCAGTCCCCAATAGAGTCACCAAGCTATTGCAACATGGTCTAAATATGAATCCTAACCAATCTGACTTAAAAGACTGGTGTATCCCTCATTCCTATATAAATCTCTATATTATTCTTTTATTTTTTAGGAGCCACATTATTATTATTTCCATATTTTTGGGGACTGAGTCATCGAAATGAATCTTTCACTTGACTTAACTCTAAATAGTCATTCTAAAATGATTATTTTTATTTTAGAATCGCCACTAATTTATTTTGGCTAAGTGAGATTGGTCACCTACCAAAGTTTATGTCGAGGTTTACAAAACCCTAAACGAACTTTAAAGTCTGTACTTATACTAGAAATCATATAAAAGGGTTCTAGATTTAGGTACAATCACAAGTAAAGATTGACTTTTTTGTGATGCTCAGAAATCTGTACCTATTAACCATGTGTTAATATAAATTTTGATTTTTATTTGGTTTCAATATTGGATATTTAATTATAATTCCCACATACAAAAATAAAATTTTATGAAATATATTTATTATTTCGTATATGAAAATCGAGTTTTCAATATTTTTAAAAATCAAAATATCTTTTATACCTTACTAAAGAGTCAGAGGAATATGAAAAGTCAAAATATCTTCTATACCTGACAAGAAAACTGGAGGAATGTGAGAGTTTTTTTTAACAATCAAAATTTCTTATGTACCCTACTGGAGAACTAGAGGAATATAATAGGTTTTATTTTCACAAAATTTGAAAAATCTTGTTTTTCTTTTTTTAAAAGGATTTCTCATTATTAAAATAATTCATAGAATTTCTCTTATACTCTAGGAAAAATTAATGCAATGTCCCTAAGGTATATCTTCAGCATATAAGTATCTTGATGACCTAAAAGATTTTATAACTTAATAGATGAATGAACCTATTCATATTGTACACCCTAGACATAGAAGTATCCTAGTGATCATTTAGGACTTTGTTCTAATATAAATTACTAAAATATCCCTAAGGTCTACCTTTGACATAAAAGTATCCCAATAATTTTAAAGGACTCGATAACTTCATAAAAAAGATGAACATGTCCTTATTATGCATCTTCAACATAGAAGTATCTTGTTGATCATAAGGGACTCGGTTTTAAGGTTAAAATTGCTAAAATACCCTTAAGGTGTACATTTGACACGAAAGTATCCCGATAACCTAAAGGACTTAAGTACATCATGATATAACGATCTTACCCTAAATGGGTACTTTTAACATCATTGGTCCTAACATGCAAAAATTACTAATAAGTCCCTAAATTTTAAAATTTGTATTTTGTTCCCTACAACACAACTAGAAGAATATGAAAGGTTTTAATACTTCCTACGTCTCAGTAGAGGATAGGAGGAATGCTAGAAATATTCCTAAAACGTCAAAAATATCCTAAATGAGTAATTTAGTGTTTAAAAGACTCCATTAACCCTAAATGGATTGTTTTACAAAAAAGACTCCAAACTTTTCTAACTTTCAATTTAATCCCTAAATGCAACAAAATACACCATAGCAAACATGTCTAAATGAACAATAAAAACATACAAAAAATCATAAAGAATATTTGGCCAAACACCTTTGGCTTTCAAACTATTTTTCCAAGTTTTGTAAATAAGTCCCTAAGCTTTCTAAAATTTCAAAAAGACCCATAAAAATCTAAAAAAGCGTGAGTCACGTTTAAACATGTTAAAAATGCATGAAAACACACCTAAAGGTCCATAAAGCATTTGGCTAAGCATATATGACCTTCGAACAAAATTTCACTTTTTATAATTTAGTCCCTGCATGCTTTAAAGATTACAAAACAATACCAAACATACCGAAATCAACATGAAATACATAGTAAAAATTACATAATAAATTCAACCAAGCACTATAGCCTTAAAATAATATTTTTTTGAATTTTTATAAATAAGCCCTTAAATTTTTTTAAATTACAAAAAAATCCCAAAAAGATTACAAATGTATGAAATATCTTTCACCACGTTAAAAATACACAAAACACATCCCCAAGGGTATATGAAACTCTCAACCAAGCTTAGATAGCCTTGCGATAATTTTTTTGATTTTTTCAATTTAATCTTTAAACTTTGCATAATTACAAATAGGCTAAAAAAATAAAACATCACAAAATCACCCATATCATTTTTGGCCAACCATGGAAAATGTCCTTTCAAGGCCTTTAAAATTTTGGAGAAAATTATTTTTAGGCCCCCACATGTTTTAAATATTACAAAATAGTCCAAAATATCATAAAATCGAGCATGAAAAATTATTCAAGAGCTACAATCATTTTTGGCCAGCATGAAAATCAACCAAAAATAGTTTTTTTTTCATCACATATTTTCATGAATATCAATATTCATACATGTCATGATTTTTACCAAGCTTGAATATGCATAAAATCATGATAAATAATGAACATATCAACATAAATCAATATAAAAATATTTAAAAAATAGCACAAAATATATACATGAAAATAAGATCATTTCTATCAACAAACGTAAATTATCTTGATGAAAGTTAACATATGACTATGAAAAATTAAAAAGAACAACAAAATCAAAAAAACTTTGTCCCCAACCATCATACTTGGCCTCTCAACATGGATTAAAATCCATGAGCACAAGCATGATTTTTGCTCACTAAAAGAAAGAAAAATGAATGAAAATAACAAAAACTAAAAATTTTCTAAGTATTTTTACTTTAAGAGTGGAGAAAATATGTGGAAATCTTAATTCTATTAAGTGTTTTTTTTTTTTGTGTTTTTTGTTGGAAAACCATTAGTCCTCACTAGAAACACCCTTCCCCTTATTTATAAGGGGAAGAAGTTAGCCAAGCATTGGAGAAACCCCTTGGTTGAATGCTTCTAGGAAATTCTACCAATTTTTTTATTCTTTTATTAAATAATTTATCAGTTAATTAATCTTTGAGATATTTCTAGGTTATATCTAGCTTTTAATATATGAATTTGCATTAGTCAAAAGCGTAATATAGGCTAGGGTTAGATCCTATGATACTTAGGATAATATTAATTTAACGTGTAGTTAAAACGTACTTAAATTGGTTAAGAAAAAATTAAACTCCAACAAAACTAGTTCATGTGACTAAATCAATAAATTTTACAACTAAAATGAATATAATCAAAATTTTGAGAATGGAAAAAATGAAAAAAAAAGTCATAATTACAAATTTTATAAAAAAATGAATTGAAAGGACTAAATTGCAAGAAATTGAAAGTTATGAATTATTAAAGTTATTTACGAATTTAAACACATAAAAAGCTTAATTTAAAATTCATATGAAATTTTTGGATAAAAAAGAAGTAGTAAAAATTTTAGAGAGAAAAAAATTATTGGCTTTGTTGAAAAATCAAAATGGGCTTTTGAAGAAAAAAATGTATATTTTAGTGTACGTTATCACAAAGAATTCTTTTTTTTCTTTATAACAGATTAAGATTGCACTAGAAAGCATGAAAATTGATATTCGAAACCATATGGGGAACCTTTTATTTTAAGGTGATGCCTTTTAGGTTGAAAAATGCTAGGGTAACATATTAAAGAGCGAAAATGACTTTGTTCTGTGACAAGATACATAAAGAGATTAAAGCTTATATGGATGATAAATGTCACAAAAAAAGAGTGAGCATGTCACAAGTCATTATAGGTTTTTTGAAAGGTTATAAAAGTTTCAGCTTAAGCTAAACTTGGCCAAGTGCCTTTTTTGGGGTAACTTGAAGAAAGTTGTTTGGCTTCATTATTAGTAAGAGGGAGATAGAAGTTGACCCAAATAAAATTAAGGCCATAAATAGTTTGTCATTCCCTCGTACAGAATAAGAGGTGAGGAATTTCTTAGGAATTCTAAACTACATCGCTAGGTTTATTTCTTAGGTTACAAATGAACTAATATTTTTACTCATTTGAAAGCACAATGAGAATGGGATGAAGAGTGTTAGGAAGCCTTTGACAAGGTTAAGCACTATCTTTTAAACCTTCAATTTTTGTACCTCTAATTTTGGAATGGCTTTTGATCTTGTACTTGTCAGTGTTTAAGAAGTGCATTAGATATATGTTGGGGAAACATGATGAAACAGGTAAGAATGATTAGGCATCTACTACCTTAGCTAGAAATTCATCAAGTATGAACCAAGTACTCGTTTGTAGAAAATTTATATTATGCTTTGGTATGGAAACACAAAGGCTTAGGTAATATATGCTGCATGATGCTACTTGGTTGATCATGAAGCTAGATTGATCAATTACTTGTTTGAAGCACTTTTATTATTAAAAAGAACATCTTGATGGCAAATCCTACATTTAGAGTATGATATAAGGTATGTGAGTCAAAAGGTCATAAAAAAATGCAATGGGGAGTTTTAATCAAGCTAAGAAATAATGACAATGAGCCATTGAATTTTGACGTCCTAAATGAAGACTTGACATGTATTTCACAAGAAAAAATCTCTCTTGAGAAGAAGCTCTGGTAGATGTATTTTAATAGTGGTTCAAATGCCTTACGACATAGATTCAGGGCTATTCCTATATTACTCAACGGTGATCATTATCCCTTCACAATGAGGTTGGACTTTAATTTCACTAACAATGTACTAGAATATAAGGCTTCTGTCATGGGACTCTGCACAACTATTAATAGGAAAATAAATGAGTAAGAAGTCTTCAAAGACTTAGCCTTACTAATTTACCAATCACACAAAGAATGGGAGACTCGTGATTAGGAATTGATTTAGTAATGAAAGTTTACACTTGAATTGGTAGAGGAATTTGCAAAAATAAGATTGAGCCATATTTCTCATGAAGAGAACTAAATGGTGGATGCCTAAGTCATTCTAGTGTCAATATTCAAAATAGATGAAAGGGTCAAGGGTTTGCCATTTCTAGATGAACATACATGAGTTTTGGGCCCACTGTCAAAACATTAAAGAAGAGACACATGGTCATTTATGGTATTACTATATACTATAATACGTGGAAAACCAACAATATCTAGATCAATGCTTTGGAATGACAAGGGAACATTAAATAGAATGGTAATGGGGTTTCTTCTAGATGGCAACATTTTGTAAAAGTTAAGATCAAATGCTTCTAAGATATGTGGATGTCGATGAAGCCCAAAGAATTTTAGAAGAGGTCCACAAAAGGATATGTAGAACTCATGCCAACGATCACATGATGGCAAAATAAATTATAAGATTAAGATATTATTGGATGAATATTGATTTTTTGCTTCCACTCTTTTGCCAGTTCTTTTAGAATTCTCCAAAAGAATGTAAGACCTCAAATATGGTCATATCAGCGTATTTTCTTGCCTTAGAAATGATTTTAGGCCTATATGTACAGTAATTGCAGCATACACCAAAATATCTTTCACACTTTTACCATTCAAGGACCTAATTATATAAGCAAAAATAGCAATGACAGAAAGAAGTCTAATACGGCTACCTCAGTATGCCATAACACCCTCAAGAACAATACCAAACCATACATGGCTAAGGTAAACACACTTGTTACCTGATTATTCTAATGGTACTTTAAAATTTACTCTCATAGAAATTCCCATAAGACCCAATCACTTGAACCTTTCTTTTTCACATGTGGTCTCTTGGTTGGAATATGCATGTCCAAAATCTTGGAAAGCTTCTTTTGACAATTGAAAACCTTAGACTTATGTTAGTAGATTTTGCCCAAATTAATTGACTCAATACGAAGCAAGGCTGATTACTTCTCAATGGTACGTGTCAATTCTTCTTGATTGAATATGAAAAACTGATACAATATGCCCCAAAACTCTATTATTACTGAAATTATCTTCTTATCAACTTGTATTAGCAAGAGAAAGGCTATGTCCTTGTATTTCTTAATAAATTAACTATGTCTCGCATTCCTGTCATCATCTCTAAAGTTTCGTCAATTCTAATAAGGTGTTTTGATTTATATCTAGATGTACAACTTACGGTAAGAACAAAATCACTTGGTAAACAATCCTTATTTTCTTTTTTATTCTCTTCCAACTCAACCTGGATGTCTTGATATGTCTTGTACTGACAATCATCCATACTAGATCCTATCCCTTTATGAAGTCGATAGAAATTTCCTTGATTGATATCTTGCTTAAAATAAGCATTCTTATATGTAGATGATGCGTGTATTGAAAAAAGAAAAAGATAAAACATAATTTAGTCACAAGAGATAAAAAAATGATACTAACATAGTACAAAATTAGATTTTTAGTTATTTGACAAATATTAAATTTTACACAAAAAATTGTAAAAATTTTATATTAGCTATTATCCCTCCCATCATAAATATTAAAGTCTATGCTATATGTCCAAAATAAATGATAAATGGTCAGGAAGCATTCCTTCATGTATACTTATATAGTGGTAATGTTTATAAACGAGTATGGCTCTACTTAGGCAAGATTTTTACAGCTTAATTCATTAGGTTTGGGTTAACATTTAAGTGGTGCTCAAATAGTTCCTTATTTTTCTCCAAAAAGGATTAACATGACACCCCAATCCTTACGCATCATAGGTCCTTGGTAGAAGGGGTTTGATTTGGGAAGAAGCATTTTCTAGGCTTGTGTAAAAGCTAACAACTCATGAAGAGATATATCCTTTACACCCAAGAAACATTTCACTGGCCTATGCAAAGGCTAACACCTCATGACAGTAAAACTACTTTACCCTTCCTAATAAGGTTTGAGACTTTAAATAGGCTTATATCATGGAATGCACGTGATATGTGTACGTGAAGGAACAAACAAACTTTTTGCCACTTATTCTACAACTCTTATCCTAAATATCACCCATATCAAATAAGAAATATGTGTTAGAAGATGACAAATGTATATACAAAAGAAGTATTTATTTCAGAAAAGAGGGGAACTATAGTCAAATACCAATCTAGTCAACTAATTTGAACTCTAAATAATACATGATCAATTTTAGGCTTGAATCTCGAAGTGTCCTAACGAAGTCACCAAACTATTAAAACATGCCTTTTGTCGAGGTAAGAATTCTGGGAGAGCATTTTGGACTTAGGTAAACATGGTTTTGTGTGAATTTTTCATCTAACTTTTCCCATATAGCTATTACAAAATAGCTGGCAAATAAAAGTCACCATCAATCTTTTTGGGCTAAATGCGATTGGTTATGGATTGAAGTAGGTCTTCTTGTGATGCCCAATACTTGTTACCAACTAATCACATGTATTCGAATTTATTTTTCACAATTTCAATCATTTGTATTGAGTCATAATCCCCATTTATCTATTCAAAATCAAACAAATATCACTAAAAGAATGCATTTCGACTCTTACTAGGACTAGCTCGAATGTACAACTGATTCAAAGCTAAAATTATCTATAAAGAAAAAAATCCACGAAAGCATTTGACTCCATTTTTAATACATTTTATTTAATTTGACTCCACTTAAAAGAAATTAAAAAAATAGTACACTTAGACTAAATTGAAGGAATCATAAATTTGAAAATAAGATTAAAAATTAATTTTATTTAATTCACTTTATATGTTTTAATGTGAATCACTAAAGATCTTCTATAAGATACTCCTAGACTTATTGACACACTAAACAAGGCTCTAAGAATCAATTTTGAGGTATCTGAATGCCTTGGAATAGTGAAGACCAAACCCAAAGAGAATCAAGATAGAAGACATATTTTGTCTTTCAAGCTATCTAAATTTATTTTAGGTTATTCCTATCATATAAAATCATCAAATTAAATGCTTTGATTGTTGACACACTATTCTTTAACCAAAAAACACTTAAAATATTCTAGAAATTGTTTTGGCTTTCACGCAAATAATTTAATTGGATGCTACTACATCCCACAGCATGTCTAACTAGCCTACCTCTCAGACTTTTTTCTCTATTCATTTGAAATACCCACCAGATATGCTTGGAAAGCTTATTCACTCTACTTTTATCTAAAAGTATGAGAAAAATACATAAAAATGATATCCTCATAAAAAATAGTTTCTATTACT
>JAQSVH010184376.1:0-50717 GCA_029448705.1 Adansonia digitata | reverse complement strand
ATTCAAAGCTAATATAGCTAACAATACCAATTGACGAACAAACTTTGATTCTAAAATATGGTGGGAAGTGAAGTTTTTCTTATAAAATTAAAGCCTTAATTCATTTATCTCAGAGAAAAGAATGAATTTATGGTGCCTAATCATTAAAAGAAAGGAGATTATTATGTGAATGCTAGTTATCCTAATTGAAAGATGAACATTAACTCTAGAAATGGTAGAAAGAGAAGTTTTTCTCATGAAACCAAAGCATCAATATCATTTATCCTAATGTGTTTATGGTGCCCAATCATGAAATGAAAGGAAATTATTATGAGAATTCGTGTTTGACCAAATTAATGGATGAAAATTAATTCCAAAAATGGTTTCATAAAAGACTTCACTTCCTATCGTTTTTTTAGAATAAAAATTTGTCTATCATTTGGGATAAATCTCTATTTTTTTCATGATTTGGCATTATAAAGTCATTCTTCTTATTGGGATAAACGAATTGATGCATTGGTTTCATAAAAAAAACTTCACTTCCCATTATTTTTTAGAATCAAAGTTCGTCTTTCAATTAGGATAAACACAGATTCACATAATAATCTCTTTTTTCTTCCATTATTCAAGACCATAAACTCATTCTACTTATTCAGATAAATGGCATTAATACTTTGGTTTCATAAAAAAAGCTTCGCTTCCCATGATTTTATAGCATTAAAGTTTGTCTGTTAATTTGGACAAACATAGATTCACATAGCAATCTCCTTTCGTTTCATGATGAGGAGCCATAAACTCATTCGCCTCAATAGGATAAATGGCATTGTTGCTTTGGTTTCATAAGAAAAGCTTCTTTATCTACTATTTTTAAAATTAAAGCTCGTCTATCAACTAGGATAAAAATGAATTCATATAATAATCTTTTTTTTTCATGATTTGATACCATAAACTAATTCCTGTCATTAGGATAGTGGACATTGATACTTTGGTTTCATAAGAAAAACTTCACTTCCCACCATTTTTTAAAATCAAAATTCGTCTTTCAATTAGGATAAACATGCATTCACATAATAATCTCTTTTCTTTTCATGATATGGAACCATAAACTTATTCTCCTCATTGGGATAAATGACATTGATGCTTTGGTTTCATAAGAAAAGCTCAATTTTTTAGTTAAAGTTCATTTGTTGATTCGAATAAACACCTATCCACATAATAATCTCTTCTCTTTTCATGATGAGGAACCATAGACTTATTCTCATTATTGGGATAAATGACACTGATGCTTTGGTTTCATAAGAAAAGCTTTTTTTCCAACCATTTTTTAGAATTAAACTTCATCCGTCAATTAGGATAATCACAGATTCACATAATAATTTTCCTTTTTTTTTAATGATGAGGAACCATAAACTCATTCTCTTTATTCGGATAAATGAATTAATGCTTTGGTTTCATATGAAACCACTTTACTTCCAACCATTTTTTAGAATCAAAATTTGTTTATCAATTGGGATAAACACGGATTCACATAATAATCTCCTTTCTCTTCATGATGTGGAACAACAAACTCACTCTCCTTTTTAGGATAAACAATATTGATGCTTTGGTTTCATAAGAAAAACTTCTCATTCTACCATTTTTTGAATTAAAGTTCATTTGTCAGTTCGGATAAATACTGATTCACATAATTATCTCCTTTCTTTTCATGATGAGAACCATAGACTCATTCTCTTTATTGGGATAAATGACATTAATGCTTTGGTTTCATAAGAAAAGCTTTTCTTCCAACTAATTTTTAGAATCAAACTACGCCTGTCAATTACGATAAACATGTATTTACATAATAATCTCCTTTTCTTTCATGATGAGGAATCATAAACTCATTCCCCTTATTAGGATAAATGATATTGATACTTTGGTTTCATAAGAAAAACCTCACTTCCCCCCATTTTGTAGGATCAAAGTTTGGCTGTTAATTGGGATAAACATAGATTCATATAATAATCTCCTTTTTTTTTATGATAACGAACGATAAACTCATTCTCCTTATTATTAGGATCAAAGTTTGTTTGTTAATTGGGATAAACATAGATTCACATAATAATCTCTTTTTTTTTCATGATAAGGAACGATAAACTCATTCTCCTTATTAGGATAAATGACGTTAATGCTTTGATTTTCTAAGAAAAGCTTTTCTTTCGACCATTTTTTAGAATCAAACCTTGTCTCTCAAATAGGCTAAACACAGATTAACATAATAAACTGTTTTTTTTATAATGGGGTGCCATAAGCTTGTTCTTCTCATTGGGATAAATGACATCGATGCTTTTGTTTAATAAATAAAGATTTCTCTCAACCATTTTTAGAATTAAAGTTCATTTGTCAATTTGGATAAAAATGGATTCACATAATAATCCCCCTGCTTTTCATGGTGAAGAACCATAAAATCATTGTCTTTATTAGGATAAATGACATTGATGATTTGGTTTCATAAGAAAAGCATTTCTTCTAACTATTTTTTAGAATCAAACTTCTTCTATCAATTAGGATAAACAAGTATTCACAAAATAATCTCTTTTCTTTTCATGATGAGGAACTATAAACTCATCTCCTCATTGGTGTAAATGAATTCAAGCTTTAGTTTCATATGAAAAACTTCACTTCCCACCATTTCTTAGAATCAAAATTTGTCTGTCAAATAGGATAGACATGGATTCACATAATAATCTCTTTTCTTTTCATGATGAGAAACCATAAACTCATTCTCTTTATTGGGATAAATAACATTGATGCTTTGGTTTCATAAGAGAAGTTTCTTATTCTACCATTTTTTGAATTAAAGTTCATCTGTCAGTTTGGTTAAACACGGATTCACATAATAACTTTTTTTTTTCATGGCAAAAAACCATAAACTTAGTCTCTTTATTGGGATAAATGACATTGGTGCTTTGGTTTCATAAAAAAAAGTTTTTCTTCCAACCATTTTTTAGAATCAAACTTCTTCTATCAATTAGGATAAATATGGATTCACATAATAATCTTTTTTATTTTCATGATGAGGAACCATAAATTGATTCTCCTCATTGGTATAAATGAATTGAAGCTTTGGTTTCATATGAAAAACTTCACTTTCCACCATTTTTTAGAATCAAAATTCGTCTGTCAATTAGGATGGACACGGATTCACATAATAATCTCCTTTTTTTCATGATAAGGAACCATAAACTCATTCACTTTATTAGGATAAATAATATTGATGCTTTGGTTTCATAAGAGAATCTTTTTATTCTACCATTTTTTGAATTAAAGTTTGTCTCTTAGTTTGGTTAAGCACGAATTCACATAATAATCTCTTTTCTTTTCATGATAAGGAACCACAAACTTATTCTCTTTATTAGGATAAATGACATTGGTGCTTTGGTTTCATAAAAAAAGCTTTTCTCCCAAACATTTTTTAGAATCAAACTTCGTCTATCAACTCAGATAAACACAGATTTACATAGTAGTCTCTTTTCTTTTCATGATGAGGAACCATAAACTTATTCTCCTTATTGTGACAAATGACATTGATGTTTTGGTTTCATAAGAAAAACTTCACTTTGCACCATTTTTTAGGATCAAAATTCATTTGTTAATTAGGACAAACATGGATTCACATAATAATCTCCTTTTTTTCATGATAAGGAATGATAAACTCATTCTTCTTATTGGGATAAACAAAATTGATGCTTTGGTTTCATTAAAAAAACTTTTCTTATAACCTTTATTTAGAATCAAACTTCGTCTGTCAATTAAGATAAACAAGGATTCACTTAATAATATCCTTTCTTTTCATAAGTGGGTACTATAAGCTCGTTCTACTCATTGGGATAAAAGACACTAATGCTTTGGTTTCATAAGAAAAGCTTTTCTCTCAACCACTTTTATAATTAAAGTTCGTTTGTCAATTAGGATGAAAATGGATTGACATAATAATGTCCTTTCTTTTCATGATGAAGAACCATAAACTTATTCTCCTTATTGGGATAAATGACATTGATGCTTTGGTTTTATAAGAAAAGCTTCTCTTTCTAGCATTCTTTGAATTAAAGTTTATTTGTCAATTCAGATAAAAAAGGATTCACATAGTAATCTCCTTTCTTTTCATGATTGGGCACCATAAGCTTGTTCTACTCATTTGGATAAATGACATTGATGCTTTGGTTTTATTAGAAAAGCTTCTCTTTCTACCAACTTTAGAATTAAAGGTCGTCTGTCAATTACGGCAAACATGGATTCACATAATAACTACCTTTCTTTTCCTGATTAGGCACCATAAACTCATTCTCCTCATTGGGATCAAAGAACTGATGCCCTAGTTTCATAAGAAAAATTCTAGTTCCCTCTAATTTTTAGAATCAAAGTTTATTTTTCAATTAGTATAAACAGGGACTCACATAATAATCTCCTTTATTCTCATTTTTTGGTACTATAAACTCGATTTACTCATTCAAATAAATTACATTGATGCTTTGGTTTCATAAAAAAGCTTTATTTTTCACCATTTTATAGAATTAAAGTTTTTCTGTCAGTTTGGACAAACACTAATTCAAACAAAAATCTATTTTCTTTCATGATGAGAAACCATAAGCTCTTTCTCCTCATTAGGATAGATAACATTCATGCTTTGGTTTTAATGGAAAAGCTTCTCTTTCTACCATTTTTAGAATTAAAGTTTATCTGTCAATTGGGATAAACTCAGATTTACATAATAATCTCATTTCTTTTAATCATTGGGCACCATAAGCTCGTTTTACTCATTAGGATAAATGACATTGATGCTTTGGTTTCATAAAAAAACTTCACTTCCCACTATGTTTTAGAATCAAAGTTCAGCTGTGTATTGGGATATACACAGATTCACATAATAATCTCTATTCTTTTCATGATTTGGGACTATAAACTTATTCTCCTAATTGGAAAAAATGACATTGATGCTTTGGTTTGATAAGAAAACTTCTCTTCGCACCATTTTCTAAAATTAAAGTTTGTTTGTCAATTAGGATAAACACAGATTCACATAATAATCTCTTTTCTTTTCAAGATGAGGAAGCATAAACTTATTCACCTCATTGTGATAAATGATATTGATAATTTAGTTTCGTTAAAAAACTTCTTTTCCCACCATATTTTAAAATCAAAGTTCATTTGTCAATTAGGATCAACTTGCATTCACATAATAATCTCCTTTCTTTTCATGATCAAGAACCATAAACCCATTCTCCTCATTGGATAAATGACATAGATGCTTTGGTTTCATAAGAAAAGCTTCTCTTTCTACCATTTTTAGAATTAAAGCTAGTTTGTTAATTGGGATAAACATGGATTCACATAATAATCTTATTTCTTTTCATGATTGGGTACCATAAACTAATTCTCTTAATTGGGAAAAATGGCATTGACACTTTGGTTTCATTAAAAAAACTTCACTTCCCACCATTTTTTAGAATCAAAATTTGTTTGTCAATTAGGATAGGCACTAATTCACATAATAATCTCCTTTCTCTTCATGATGTGGAACAACAAACTCACTCTCCTTATTGGGATAAATGACATTGATGCTTTGGTTTCATAAGAAAAGCTTCTCATTCTACCATTTTTTGAATTAAAGTTCGTTTGCCAATTCAGATAAACATCGATTCACATAATAATCTTCTTTGTTTTCATGATAAAGAACCATAGACTCATTCTCTTTATTGTGATAAATGACATTGATGCTTTTATTTCATAAGGAAAGCTTTTCTTCCATTTTTCAGAATCAAACTACATCTTTCAATAAGGATAAATATGGATTCACATAATAATCTCCTTTCTTTTAATGATGAGGAACCATAAACTTATTCTCCTCATTGGGATAAATGATTTGATGCTTTGGTTTCATATGAAAAGTTCACTTCCCACCATTTTTTAGAATCGAAATTCATCTATCAATTGGGATAAACATGGATTCACATAATAATCTCTTTTCTTTTCGTGATGAGGAACAATAAATTCATTCTCCTTATTAGGATAAATGACATTGATGCTTTGGTTTCATAAGAAAAGCTTCTCATTCTACTATTTTTTGAATTGAAGTTCATTTGTCAGTTTAGATAAACACTGATTCATATAATAATCTCTTTTCTTTTCATGATGAAGAATCATAGACTCATTTTCCTTATTGGGATAAATGACATTGAAGCATTGGTTTCATAAGAAAAGCTTTTCTTACAACTATTTTTTAGAATCAAACTACATCTGTCAAAAAGGATAAACACGGATTCACATAATAATCTCCTTTCTTTTAATGATGAGGAACCATAAACTTATTCTCTTCATTGGGATAAATGATTTTATGCTTTAGTTTCATATGAAAATTTCACTTCCTACCATTTTTTAGAATCGAAATTCATCTGTCAATTGGGATAAACATGGATTCACATAATAATCTCTTTTCTCTTCGTGATGAGGAACAACAAATTCATTCTTCTTATTAGGATAAATGACATTGATGCTTTGGTTTTATAAGAAAAGCTTATCATTCTACCATTTTTTGAATTATAGTTTGTTTGTCAGTTTGGATAAACACTAATTCAAATGATAATCTCTTTTCTTTTCATGATGAAGAACCATAGACTCGTTTTCCTTATTGGGATAAATGAAATTAAAGCTTTGGTTTCATAAGAAAAGCTTTTCTTCCAACCATATTTTAGAATCAAACTTCATCTATCAATTAGGATAAATACAAATTCATATAATAATCTCCTTTCTTTTCTTGATGAGGAATGATAAACTCATTCTCCTTATTAGGATAAATGACATTGATGCTTTGGTTTCATAAAAAAAGCTTTTCTTCCAACCATTTTTTAGAATGAAACTTCATCTGTCAATTAGGATAAACAAGAATTCACATAATAATATCCTTTCTTTTAATAATATGGTACCATAAGCTCGTTCTACTGATTAGGATAAATGACATTGATGCTTGGGCTTCATAATAAAAGATTTTTTGTCGACCATTTTTAAAATTAAAGTTCGTTTATCAATTCAAATAAAAAAATTTACATAATAATCTCCTTTCTTTTCATGGTGAAGAACCATAAACTTATTGTCTTCATTGGGATAAATGACATTGATGCTTTGGTTTCATAAGAAAAGTTTTTCTTCCAACCATTTTTTAGAATGAAACTTCGTCTGTCAATTAGGATAAACATGGACTCACATAATAATCTTATTTTTTTTCATGATGAGGAACCATAAACTCATTCTCCTTATTGGGATAAGTGAAATGAAGCTTTAGTTTCATATGAAAAACTTCACTTCCCACCATTTTTTAGAATCAAAATCGATCTATCAATTAGGATAAACATGGATTCACATAATAATCTCTTTTCATTTCATGATGAGGAACTATAAACTCATTCTCCTTATTGTGATAAATGACATTGATATTTTGGTTTCATCAGAAAGGCTTCTTATTCTATCATTTTTTGAATTAAAGTTCTTCTGCCAATTCTGATAGACACGGATTCATATAATAATCTCCTTTTTTTCATGATGAGGAACCATAAACTTATTCTCTTTATTGGGATAAATGATATTAGCGCTTGGTTTCATAAGAAAAGCTTTTCTTCCAACCATTTTTTAGAATCAAACTTCATATATCAATTAGGATAAACACTGATTCGCATAATAATCTCTTTTTTTTTATGATGAGAAACCATAAACTATTTCTTTTTATTGTGATAAACAACATTGATGTTTTGTCTTATAAGAAAAACTTCACTTCCCACCATTTTTTAAGATCAAAGTTCATGTACCAATTGGGACGGACATGGATTCACATTATAATCTCTTTTGTTTTTCATGATGAGGAATAATAAACTTATTCTCCTTATTAGGATAAACTACATTGATGCTTTGGTTTCATAAGAAAAGCTTTTCTTTTAACCATTTTTTAGAATCAAACTTTGTTTGTCAATTATGATAAACGCAAATTTACATAATAATCTCCTTTCTTTTCATAATTGGGTACCAAAAGCTCATTCTACTCATTGGGATAAATGATATTGATGCTTTTGGTTCATATGAAAAACTTCACTTCCCACTACTTTTTAGAATCAAAGTTCATTTGTCAATTGGGATAAACGCGGATCAATGTAATAGCCTTCTTTCCTTTCACGGTGAGGAGCTGTAAACTCATTCTCCTCATTAGGATAAATGATATTGATGCTTTGGTTTCATAAGAAAAACTTTTTTCTACCATTTTAAGAATTAATGTTCGTCATTGATTTCGCCAAATATGGATTCACATAATAATCTCTTTTCTTTTCATCATAAGGAATCGTAAACATATTCTCCTAATTAAGATAAATAACGTTGATGCTTTGGTTTCATAAGAAAAGCTTCTCTTTTTGCCATTTTTACAATTAAAGTTCATCTGTCAATTGAGAAAAACGTGGATTCACATAATAATATCCTTTCTTTTCATGACTGGCCACCGTAAACAGATTTTCCTCTTTGGGATAAATGATATTGATGCTTTGGTTTCATAGGAAAAACCTTTGTTTCTGCCATTTTTAGAATTAATGTTCATTCGTTGATTTGGGAAAATACGGATTCACATAATAATCTCCTTTCTTTTCATGATGAGGAACCATAAACATATTCTCCTAGTCGAGATAAATGACATTGATGCTTTGGTTTCATAAGAAAAGCTTCTTTTCTTACCATTTTTACAATTAATGTTCCTCTATCAGTTAGGATAAATGCGAATTCACATAATAATCCCTTTCTTTTAATGGTTGGGCACCAAAAATTCATTCTCCTCATTTGGATAAATGAATTAATTCTTTGGTTTCATAAAAAAAACTTCACTTCCCAAAATTTTTTAGAATCGAAGTTCAACTATCAATTTAGATAAATATAGATTCGTGTCATAATCTCTTTTCTTTTCAAGATTAGGCACCATAAACACATTCTTCTTATTGAGCCAAATGAATTGATGCTTTGGTTTCATAAGATAAACTTATGTTCCAATCATTTTTTAGAAACAAAGTTCATCTGTCAACTAGGGAAAACACAGATTTATATAATAATCTCCTTTCTTTTAATGATGTTCACCATAAACACATTCTCTTCATTAGGAAAAATGATATTGATGTTTTGGTTTCACAAGAAAAACTTCTCTTTCTACTACTTTTAGAATTAAAGTTTGTCTTTCAATTGGGATAAACACGAATTCACATAATAATCCCCTTTCTTTTAATGATTGAGCACCATAAATTCATTCTCCCCAATGGTATAAAGGAATTGATGCTTTGTTTTCATAAGAAAAACTTTTCTTTCTACTATTATTAAAATAAATGTTCGTCCTTCGATTTGGACAAAACAGATTCCCATAATAATCTCCTTTGTTTTAATGATTGGGCACCATAAATTCATTCTCCTCATTGGGATAAATGAATTCAGGCTATGGTTTCATAAGAAAAACTTAACTTCCCACCATTTTTTAGAATCAAAGTTTATCTGTCAATTGGGATAAACATTGGTTCATGTAATAATATCTTTTCTTTTCATGATTAGGCACCATAAACAATTCTCCTTATTAGGATAAATAAATTGATGCTTTGGTTTCGTAAGATAAACTTCTCTTCAAACAACTTTTTAGAAACAAAGTTCATTTGTCAACTAGGACAAACATGGATTCATATAATAATCTCATTTCTTTTCATGATTAGATGCCATAAACACATTCTCCTCATTGGGACAAATGATATTGATTCTTTGGTTTCATAGGAAAAACTTTTCTTTCTACCATTTTTGGAATTAATGTTCGTCTTTCAATTACGATAAACACAGATTCACATAATAATCTCTTTTCTTTTACTGATTGGGCATGAAAAATTCATTCTCCTCATTGGGATAAATGAATTGATGCTTTGGTTTCATAAGAAAAACTTTACTTCCTACCACGTTTCTCGAATCAAAGTCCACCTATCAATTAGGATAAGCATGGATTCACATAATAAACTCTTTTCTTTTCATTGTTAGGAACCATAAATTCATTCTTCCCATTAGGATAAATGATATAAATGCTTTGGTTTCATAAGAAAAACTCATTTTTCCATCATTTTTTGAATTAATGTTCATCCTTCAATTTGGACAAACATGGATTCACATAGTAATCTCTATTCTTTTTATAATAAGGAACCATAAATGTATTCTCCTAATCAGGATAAATGGTATTGATGCTTTGGGTTCATAAGAAAAACTTTTCTTTCTACCATTTTTACAATTAACATTCGTCGTTAATTGGGATAAACATGGATTCACATAATAATCTCTTGTTTTGAATGATTGGGCACCTTAAATTCATTCTCATCACTAGGATAAATGAATCGATGCTTTAGTTTCATAAGAAAAAATTCACTTCCCACTATTTTTTACAATCAAAGTTCATTGGATAGTTGGCATAAACATAGATTCACGTAACAATCTCCTTTTTTTTTCATGATTAGGTACCATAAACACATTCTCCTTATTGGGATAAATGATACTAATGTTTTGGTTTCATGAAAAAAACTTCTCTTTCTACCATTTTTAGAATTAATGTTTGTCTTTCGATTTGGACAAACATGGATTCACATAATAATCTCCTTTCTTTACAAGATTAGGTGCCGCAAACACAATCTCCTCATTGGGATAAATGATGTTGATGCTTTGGTTTCATAAGAAACACTTCTCTTTCAACCATTTTTAGAATTAATATTTGTCCATTGTTTAAGGCAAACATGAATTCACATAATAATGTCATTTCTTTTAACGATGAGGAACCATAAACATATTCTCCTAATTAGGATAAATGACATTGATGCTTTGGTTTCATAAGAAAAGCATTTTTTTCTACCATTTTTACAATTAATGTTTGTCTGTCAATTGGGATAAACATGGATTCACATAATAATCTCCTTTCTTTTCAGAATTGGGTACCATAAACACGATCTCCTCATTGGGACAAATGATGTTGATGCTTTGGTTTCATAAGAAACACTTTTCTTTCTACCATTTTTAAAATTAATGTTTGTCCATTGATTTGGGCAAACACGGATTCACATAATAATCTCCTTTCCTTTAACAATAAGGAACCATAAACATATTGTTCTAATTGGGATAAATAACATTGATGCTTTGGTTTCAAAAGAAAAGCTTCTTTCTCTACCATTTTTACAACTAATGTTTATCGCCAATTAGGATAAACATGGATTCATATAATAATCTCTTTTCTTTTCATGATTTGGCACCATAAACGCATCTACTTATTGGGAAAAATGATATTGATGCTTTGATTTTGTAGGAAAAACTTTTCTTTCCACCATTTTTAGAATTAATGTTCGTTCATCGATTTAGGCACATACGGATTCACATAATAATCTCATTTTCTTTTCATGATTAGGCACGACAAACACATTCTCTTCATTGGAATAAATGATATTGATGCTTTGCTTTCATAAGAAAAAGCTCTCTTTCTACCATTTTTAGAATTAAAGTTCATCTTTCAATTGGGATAAACACAGATTCACATAATAATCCCCTTTCTTTTAATGATTGGGCACCACAAATTTGTTTTCTTTATTGGGATAAATGAATTGATGCTTTGGTTTCATAAGAAAAACTTCTCTCTCTACTATTTTTAGAATTAATGTTCGTCCGATGATTTGGACAAAAATGGATGCATATAATAATCTCTTTTCTTTTAATGATTGAACTCCATAAATTCATTCTCCTCATTGGGATAAATGAATTAATGCTTTTGCTTCATAAGGAAAACTTCACTTTCTACCATTTTTTAAAGTCAAAGTCCATCTATCAATTGGGATAAATACGGATTCACATAATAATTTCTTTTCTTTTAGTGATTGTGCACCATAAATTCATTCTCATTATTGGGATAAATGAATTGAGGCTTTGGATTAATAAGAAAAACTTTACTTCCCACCATTTTTTAGAAGAAAAACTCATATTTCAATTGGGATAAACATTGATTCACGTAATAATCTCCTTTCTTTTTATGATTGGGCATCATAAACACATTCTCCTCATAGGATAAACTTTTCTTCGAACCATTTTTTAGAAACAATGTTTGTCTGTCAACTAGGACAAACATGGATTCATATAATAAGCTCTTTTGTTTTCATGATTAAGCACCATAAATATATTCTCCTGATTAGGACAAATGATATTGATGCTTTGGCTTCATAAGAAAAACTTTTTTTTCTACCATTTTTAGAATTAATGTTCATCTTTTAATTGGAGTAAACATAGATTCACATAATAATCCTCTTTCTTTTAAAGATTGGGCACCATGAATTCATTCTCCTCATTGGGATAAATGAATTAATGCTTTGGTTTCATAAGAAAAACTTCTCTTCTTACCATTTTGAGAATTAATGTTCATTCGTCGATTTGGAGAAACACAGATTCATATAATAATCTTTATTGTTTTAACGATTGGGCTCCACATATTCAATCTCTTCATTAGGATAAATGAATTAATGCTTTGGTTTCATAAGAAAATTTTCACTTTCCACCATTTTTTAGAGGCAAAGTTTGCCTATCAATTGGGGTAAATATAGATTCAAGCAATAAACTCATTTGTTTTCATGATTACAAACCATAAACTCATTATCCTCATTTGGATAAATGACATTGATGCTTTGGTTTCATAAGAAAGCCTTTTCTTCCAAGTATTTTTTAGAATCAAAGTTCGTCTGTCAGCTAGGACAAACACAGATTCACATAATAATCTCCTTTCTTTTCATTGTTGATCACCATAAACACATTCATCTCATTGGGATAAATGTATTGATGCTTTGGTTTCATAAGAAAAACTTCACTTCCCATAATTTTTTAGAATCAAAGTTCATCTGTCAGTTGGGATAAGCATGGATTCATAGAATAGGCTCCATTCTTTTCATAATTGGGCATCATAAACACATTCTCCTAATTGGGATAAATGATATTAGTGATTTGGTTTCATAAGAAAAACTTCTCTTTCTACCATTTCTTAGAATCAAAACTCGTTTGCTAATTAGGATAAATATTGATTCACAAAATAATCTCCCTTCTTTTCATGATTGGACACCATAAACACATTCTTCACATTGGGATAAATGAATTGATGCTTCGGTTTCATAGGATAAGCTTTTCTTCAAACCATATTTTAGAAACAATGTTTGTCTATCAACTAGGACAAACACAGATTCACATAATAATCTCCTTTGCTTCCATGATTGGGCACCGTAAATACATTCTTCTCATTAAGACAAATGATATTTATGCTTTGGTTTCATAAGAAAAACTTCTCTTTCAACCATTTTTAGAATTAATGTTCCTCTTCTAATTGGGATAAATACGGATTCACATAATAATTCCCTTTTTTTTAAAGATTGGGCACCACAAATTCATTCTCCGCATTAGGATAAATGAATTGATGCTTTGGTTTCATAAGAAAAATCTCACTTCCAACCAGTTTTTAGAATCAAAGTTTGTTTGCCAATTGGAATAAACATGGATTCATGTAATAATCTCCTTTTTTTTCATGGTTAGGAACTGTAAACTCATTCTCTTCATTGGGATAAATGATATTGATGCTTTGGTTTAATGAGAAAAACTTCTCTTTCTACCCTTTTTAGAATTAATGTTCATCCATTGTTTTGGTCAAAAATAGATTCACATAATAATCTTCTTTCTTTTTGTGATGAGGAACCATAAACATATTCTTGTAATTGGGATAAATAACATTGATGCTTTGGTTTCATAAGGCAAGCTTCTCGTTTTGCCATTTTTAAAATTAAAGTTCATTTATCAATTGGGATAAACATAGATTTACATAATAATCTCTTTTCTATTAATAATTAGACACCTCAAATTCATTCTCCACATTGGGATAAATGAATTGATGATTTGGTTTCATAAGAAAAACTCACTTTCCAATGTTTTTTAGAATCAAAACACATCTGTTAATTGGGATAAATGTTGATTCACATAATAATCTCCTTTCTTTTCATGATTGGGCACCATAAACACATTCTCCTCATTGGCATAAATGAATTAATGCTTTGGTTTCATAGGATAAACTTTTCTTCAAACCATTGTTTAGAAACAGTGCTCTTCTGTCAACTAGGATAAACATAGATTCACATAATAATCTCTTTTGTTTTCATGATTGGGCACCATAAACGCATTCTCCTCATTAGGACAAACAATAATAATGCTTTGGTTTCCTAAGAAAAACTTTTCTTTCTACCATTTTTAGAATTAATGTTCATCTTCCAATTAGGATAAGCACGGATTCACATAATAATCCTCTTTCTTTTAAAGATTAGGCACCATAAACTCATTCTTCTTATTGGGATAAAATGAATTGATGCTTTAGTTTCATAAGAAAAACTTCTCTTTCTACCATTTTTAGAATTAATATTTGTCTTTCAGTTGGGATAAAAACGTATTCATATAATAATCTACTTTCTTTTAATGATTGGGCACCGTAAATCCATTCTCCTCATTGCGATATATAAATAGATGCTTTGGTTTCATAAGAAAAACTTCACCTCCCACCATATTTTAGAATCAAAGTTCGTCTGTCAATTGGGATAAATTCGGATTCACGTAATAATCTCTTTTCTTTTCATTGCTAAGAACCATAAACTCATTCTTCTTGTTATGATAAATGATATAAATGCTTTGGTTTTATAAGAAAAACTTTTCTTTCTACTATTTTTAGAATTAATGTTCATCCATCGTTTGGACAAACAGGGATTCACATAATTATTTCCTTTCTTTCCATAATGAGGAACCATAAACATATTCTCCTAATTGGGATAAATAACATTGATGCTTTGGTTTCATAAGAAAAGCTTCACTTTCTACCATTTTTATAATTAAAGTTCATCTGTAAATTAGGATAAACACGGATTCACATAATAATCTCTTTTCTATTAATAATTGGGCACCTCAAATTCATTCTCCACACTGGGATAAATGACTTGATGCTTTAGTTTCATAAGCAAAGCTTCACTTCCCACCATTTTTTAGAATCAAAACTCATCTATTAATTGGGATAAACGTTGATTCATGTAATAATCTTCTTTTTTCTTTATGATTGGGCACCATATATGCATCTCCTCATTAGGATAAATGAATTGATGCTTTCATTTCATAGGATAAACTTTTCTTCAAACCACTTTTTAGACACAATGTTCGTCTATCAACTTGGACAAACACGGATTCACATAATAATCTCCTTTGTTTTCATGATTGCACACCATAAACACATTCTCCTCATTAAGACAAATGATATTGATGCTTTGGTTTCATAAGAAAAACTTCTCTTTCAACCATTTTTAGAATTAATGTTCGTCTTCCAACTGGGATAAAACGGATTCACATAATAATCCCCTTTTTTTAAAGATTGGGCACCACAAATTCGTTCTCCTCATTGGGATAAATGAATTGATGCTTTGGTTTCATAAGAAAAACTTCACTTCCCATCATTTTTTAGAATCAAAGTTCATCTGTCTATGGGAATAAAAATGGATTCACGTAATTATCTCCTTTTGTTTCATGATTAGGCATCATAAACACATTCTCTTTACTGGGATAAATGATCATAAGAAAAATTTCACTTCCCACCATTTTTTAGAATCAAAGTTCATCAGTCTATGGGAATAAAAATGGATTCACATAATTATCTTTTTTCGTTTCATGATTAGGCACCATAAACATATTCTATTTATTGGGATAAATGATATTGATGCTTTGGATTCATAAGAATAAACATGGATTAACATAATAATCTCTTTTTTTTTCATGGTTAGGAACTGTAAACTCATTCTCATCATTGGGATATATGATACTGATGCTTTGGTTTCAAAAGAAAAACTTCTCTTTCTACCATTTTTAGAATTAATATTCGTCTATTGTTTTGGTCAAAAATGGATTCACATAACAATCTTCTTTCTTTTTATGATAAGGAACCATAAACATATTCTCCTAATTGGGATAAATAATATTGATGCTTTGGTTTCATAAGAAAAGCTTCTCTTTCTGCCATTTTTACAATTAAAGTTCATCTATCAATTGAGATAAATACGGATTCACATAATAATCTATTATCTATTAATAATTGGGCACCTCAAATTTATTCTCCACTTTGGGATAAATGAATTAATGCTTTGGTATCATAAGAAAAATTTCACTTCCACCATTTTTTAGAATCAAAACTCATCTGTCAATTAGGATAAATGTTGATTCATGTAATAATCTCCTTTCTTTTTATGATTGGGCATCATAAATATATTCTCCTCGTTAGGGTAAATGAATTAATGCTTTGGTTTCATAGGATAAACTTTTCCTCAAACCATTTTTTAAAAACAATGTTCATCTGTCAACTAGGACAAACACGGACTCACATAATAATCTCCTTTGGTTTCATGATTGGGCACCATAAACATATTCTCCTCTTTACGACAAATGATATTAATGCTTTGGTTTCATATGAAAAACTTCCCTTTCTAGTATTTTTAGAATTAATGTTTGTTTTTCAATTAGGATAAACACGGATTCACATAATAATTATTTTTCTTTGAAAGATTGGGCACCACAAATTCATTCTCCTAATTGGGATAAATGAATTGATGCTTTGGGTTCATAAGAAAAACTTCTCTTTCAAACATTTTTAAAATTAATGTTCGTTCGTCGATTTGGACAAACATGGATTCACATAATAATATCTTTTCTTTTAATGATTGGGCTCCATAAATTCATTATCCTCATTGGGATAAATGAATTGATGCTTTGGTTTCATAAGAAAAACTTCACTTCCCACCATTTTTTAGAATCAAAGTTCATTTGTCAATTAGGATCAAAATGGATACACGTAATAATCTCTTTTCTTTTATTAATGGAGCACCATAAACACATTCTCCTCATTGAGATAAATGATATTGATGCTTTAGTTTCATAAAAAAACTTGTTGTTATGCCATTTTTAGAATTAGTGCTCGCCCATTGTTTTAGACAAACACGGATTCAAATAATAATTTCATTTCCTTTCATGATTGGGCACCATAAACACATTCTCTTCATTGGGATAAATAAGATTGATGCTTTGGTTTCATAAGAAAAACTTCCCTTTCTACTATTTTTATAAGAATCTTTCAATTGGAATAAAGATAGATTCACATAATAATCTCCATTCTTTTAATGATTGGTCACTGTAAATTCATTCTCCTTATTGAGATAAATGATTGAAGCTTTGGTTTCATAAGAAAAAATTTCACTTCCCACCACTTTTTAAAATCAAAGTTTGTTTGTCAGTTGGAATAAACATGGATTCACATAATAATCTACTTTCCTTTCATGGTTAGGAACCGTAAACTCATTTTCCTTATTGTGATAAATGATATTGATGTTTTGGTTTCGTAAGAAAAACTTCTCTTTCTACCATTTTTAGAATTAATGTTCGTCTGTTGTTTTGGTCAAAAATGGATTCACGTAATAATCTTTTTTCTTTTCATGATGAGGAACCATAAACATATTCTCTTAATTAGGATAAATAACATTGATGCTTTGGTTTCATAGGAAAAGCTTCTCATTCTGCCCTTTTTACAATTAAAGTTCATCTATCAATTGAGATAAACACGGATTCACATAAATCTTTTTTCTATTAATAATTAGGCACCTCAAATTCATTCTCCAGTTTGGGATAAATGAATTGATGCTTTGGTTTCACAAGAAAAACTTCACCTTCCACCATTTTTTACAATCAAAACTCATCTGTCAATTGGGATAAATGTTGATTCACATAAAAATCTCCTTTCCTTTTATGATTGGGCACCATAAACATATTCTCCTCATTGAGATAAATGAATTAATGCTTTGGTTTCATAGGATAAACTTTTTTTCAAACTGTTTTTTAGAAACAATGTTCATCTGTCAACTAGGACAAACAAGGATTTACATAATAATCTCTTTTGTTTTTATGATAGGGCACCTAAACACATTTCCCTCATTGGGACAAATAATATTGATATTTTGGTTTCATAAGAAAAACTTCTCTTTCTACTATTTTTAGAATTAATGTTTGTCTTTCAATTGAGATAAACACAGATTCACATAATAATCCTCTTTCTTTTAAAGATTGGGCACCACAAATTCATTCTCCTCATTGGGATAAATGAATTAATGCTTTGGTTTCATAAGAAAAACTTCTCTTCCTACTATTTTTAGAATTAATGTTGGTTCATCAATTTGGACAAACATAGATTCACATAATAATCTCCTTTCTTTTAATGATTGGGCTCCACAAATTCATTCTTCTCATTGGGATAAATGAATTAATGCTCTGGTTTCATAAGAAACTTTACTTCCCACCATTTTTTAGAGTAAAAATTCGTCAATCAATTGGGATCAATAAGGATTCACGGAATAGGCTCCTTTCTTTTCATGATTGGGCACCATAAGCACATTCTCCTCATTGGGATAAACGATATTGATGCTTTGGTTTCATAAGAAAAACTTTTTTTATACTATTTTTAGAATTAAAGTTCATCTTTCAGTTGGGACGAACATGGATTCACATAGTAACCTCCCTACTTTTAATGATTGGGCACCACAAATTCATTCTCCTCTTTGGGATGAATGAATTGAAGCTTTGGTTTCATAAGAAAAACTTCACTTCCCAATATTTTTAGAATTAACACTCATCCTCGATTTGGACAAACATGGATTCACATAATAATCTCCTTTATTTTCAAGATAAGGAACCATAAACATATTCTTCGAATTAGGATAAATGACATTGATGCTTTGGTTTTATAAAAAAAGCTTCTCTTTTTCCCTTTTTGCAATTAAAGTTCATCTTTCAATTAGTATAAACACAGATTCGCATAATAATCTCTCTTGTTTTAATGATTGGGCATCTTGTTTTCATTCTTCTCATTGGGATGAATGAATTGACGCTTTGGTTTCATAAGAAAAACTTCATTTCCCATAATTTTTTAGAATCAGAGTTCCTCGATCAATGGGGATAAACATTGATTCACATAATTATCTCCTTTTTTTTCTTGATTAGTTACCATAAACACATTCTCCTTATTGGGATAAATGATACTGATGCTTTGGTTTTATAAGAAAAACTTCTCGCTCTATCATTTTTAAAATTAATGGTCGTTCATTGATTTAGACAAACATGGATTCAAATAATATTCTTTTTTATTTTTATGATTAGGCACCATAAACACATATTCCTCATTGGGATTAATGAGATTCATAAGATAAACTTTTCTTTCTCCCTTTTTTGTATTTAAAGTTTGTCCTTCAATTAGAATAAACATAGATTCGCATAATAATCTCCATTCTTTTAATAATTAGGCACCACAAATTCATTCTCCTCATTAGGATAAATGAATTGATGCTTAAGGTTTATAAGAAAAACTTTACTTCCCACCATTTTTTAAAATTAAAGTTCATCTATCAATTGGGATAAACATGGATTCATGTTATAATCTCCTTTATTTTCAAGATTGGGCACCACAAACACATTCTCCTCATTGGGGTAAATGATATTGTTGCTTTGGTTTTATAAGAAAAACTTATCTTTCTACCATTCTTAGTATTAAAGTTCATTGTTCAATTAGGATAAACAAGGATTCTCATAATAATCTTATTTCTTTTAATGATTGGGCGCCACAAATTCATTTTTCTCATTTGGATAAATGAATTAATGCTTTGGTTTCATAAGAAAAACTTCATTTCCCACTATTTTTTAGAATCAAAGTTCGTCTGTTAGTAGGGATAAACATGGATGCACGTAATAATCTCTTTTCTTCTCAAGATTGGGCACCATAAACATATTCTCCTTATTGGGATAAATGAATTGATGCTTTGGTTTCATAAGAAAAACTTCTCTTCCTACTATTTTTAGAATTAATGTTGGTTCATCAATTTGGACAAACATAGATTCACATAATAATCTCCTTTCTTTTAATGATTGGGCTCCACAAATTCATTCTTCTCATTGGGATAAATGAATTAATGCTCTGGTTTCATAAGAAACTTTACTTCCCACCATTTTTTAGAGTAAAAATTCGTCAATCAATTGGGATCAATAAGGATTCACGGAATAGGCTCCTTTCTTTTCATGATTGGGCACCATAAGCACATTCTCCTCATTGGGATAAACGATATTGATGCTTTGGTTTCATAAGAAAAACTTTTTTTATACTATTTTTAGAATTAAAGTTCATCTTTCAGTTGGGACGAACATGGATTCACATAGTAACCTCCCTACTTTTAATGATTGGGCACCACAAATTCATTCTCCTCTTTGGGATGAATGAATTGAAGCTTTGGTTTCATAAGAAAAACTTCACTTCCCAATATTTTTAGAATTAACACTCATCCTCGATTTGGACAAACATGGATTCACATAATAATCTCCTTTATTTTCAAGATAAGGAACCATAAACATATTCTTCGAATTAGGATAAATGACATTGATGCTTTGGTTTTATAAAAAAAGCTTCTCTTTTTCCCTTTTTGCAATTAAAGTTCATCTTTCAATTAGTATAAACACAGATTCGCATAATAATCTCTCTTGTTTTAATGATTGGGCATCTTGTTTTCATTCTTCTCATTGGGATGAATGAATTGACGCTTTGGTTTCATAAGAAAAACTTCATTTCCCATAATTTTTTAGAATCAGAGTTCCTCGATCAATGGGGATAAACATTGATTCACATAATTATCTCCTTTTTTTTCTTGATTAGTTACCATAAACACATTCTCCTTATTGGGATAAATGATACTGATGCTTTGGTTTTATAAGAAAAACTTCTCGCTCTATCATTTTTAAAATTAATGGTCGTTCATTGATTTAGACAAACATGGATTCAAATAATATTCTTTTTTATTTTTATGATTAGGCACCATAAACACATATTCCTCATTGGGATTAATGAGATTCATAAGATAAACTTTTCTTTCTCCCTTTTTTGTATTTAAAGTTTGTCCTTCAATTAGAATAAACATAGATTCGCATAATAATCTCCATTCTTTTAATAATTAGGCACCACAAATTCATTCTCCTCATTAGGATAAATGAATTGATGCTTAAGGTTTATAAGAAAAACTTTACTTCCCACCATTTTTTAAAATTAAAGTTCATCTATCAATTGGGATAAACATGGATTCATGTTATAATCTCCTTTATTTTCAAGATTGGGCACCACAAACACATTCTCCTCATTGGGGTAAATGATATTGTTGCTTTGGTTTTATAAGAAAAACTTATCTTTCTACCATTCTTAGTATTAAAGTTCATTGTTCAATTAGGATAAACAAGGATTCTTATAATAATCTTATTTCTTTTAATGATTGGGCGCCACAAATTCATTTTTCTCATTTAGATAAATGAATTAATGCTTTGGTTTCATAAGAAAAACTTCATTTCTCACTATTTTTTAGAATCAAAGTTCGTCTGTTAGTAGGGATAAACATAGATGCACGTAATAATCTCCTTTCTTCTCAAGATTGGGCACCATAAACATATTCTCCTTATTGGGATAAATGAATTGATGCTTTGGTTTCATAAGATAAATTTTTTTCCTACAATTTTTTAGAAACAAAACTCATTTGTCAACAAGGAAAAACACGAATTCACATAATAATCTCTTTTTTTTTTGTGATTGGGCACCCTAAACACATTTTCCTCATTGGGATAAATGATATTGATGCTTTGGTTTCATAAAAGAAACTTCTATTTCTACCATTTTTAAAATTAATGTTCGTTCGTCGATTTGGACAAACATGGATTCACATAACAATCTTATTTCTTTTCATGATTCGGTAGGATAAACACATCCTCTTCATTGGAATAAATGGTATTGATGCTTTGGTTTCATCAGAAAAACTTCTTTTACCGTTTTTAGAATTAAAGTTAGTTTTTCAATTAAGAAAAACACGGATTCACATCATAATCTCTTTCATTTTAATGATTAGGCACCACAAATTCATTCTCCTTATTGGGATAAGTGAATTGATGTTTTGGTTTCATAAGAAAAACTTCACTTTCCACCATGTTTTAGAGTCATAGTTCGTTTATCAATTAGGATAAACACGGATTCAAGCAATAATCTCATTTGTTTTCATGATTAGGAACCATAAACTCATTATCCTCATTGGTGTAAATGACATTGATACGTTGGTTTCCTAGGAAAAGCTTCTTTTCCAACAATTTTTTGGAATCAAAGTTCATCTATCAGTGAGGACAAACATAGATTCACATAAGAATTTCCTTCCTTTTCATTATTGGGCACCATAAACACATTCTCCTCATTGGGATAAATGATATTGATGCTTTGGTTTCTTAAGAAAAACTTCATTTCCTAACATTTTTAGAATCAAAGTTCATTTGTCAACTAAGATAAACACGGATTCATATAATAATCTCTTTTTTTCATGGTTAGGAAGCATAAGCTCATTCTCTTCATCGGGATAAATGATATAGATGCTTTGGTTTCATAAGAAAAACTTCTTGTTCTACGATATTTAGAATTAATGTTTTTCCATCAATTTGGACAAACATGGATTCACGTAATAATCTCTTTTCTTTTCATGATTGGGCCCTATAAACACATTCTCCTCATTAGGATAAATGAGATTGATGCTTTGGTTTTATAAGAAAAACTTTTTTCTACCATTTTTATAATTAAAGTTCGTCATTCAATTGGAATAAACACGGATTCACATAACAATGTCCATTCTTTTAATGATTAGGCATCATAAATTCATTTTCCTCATTAGGATAAATGAATTGATGCTTTTGTTTCATAAGAAAAACTTTGCTTCCCACCATTTTTTAGAATCAAAGTTCGTCTGTCAAATGGGATGAACATAGATTCATGTAATAGTCTCCTTTTTTTTTCATGATCGTGCACCATAAACATATTCTCCTTATTGGGATAAACAATTTTGATGGTTTGGTTTCATTAGAAGAACTTTTTTTCTACCATTTTTAATATTAAAGTTCATTGTTGAATTGGGATAAACACGGATTCACATAATAATCTCCTTTTTTTTTATGATTGGGCACCATAACTTGATTCTTCTCGTTGCGATAAATGAATTAAGGCTTTGGTTTCAGAAGAAAAACTTCACTTCCCATGATTTTTTAGAATCAAAGTTCATCTGCCAATTGAAATAACCATGGATTCACATAATAATCTCCTTTCTTTTCATGATTAGGAGCCATAAACTCATTATCCTTATTGGGATAACTAACATTGATGCTTTGGTTTCAAGAGAAGCTTTTCTTCTAATCACTTTTTAGAAACAAAGTTCATCTAACAACTACGACGAACACAGATTCACATAATAATCTCTATTCTTTTCATAATTAAGCACCATGAACACATTTTTCTCATTGGGATAAATGATATTGATGCTTTGGTTTTATAGGAAAAGCTTCACTTCCCACCATTTTTTAGGATTAAAGTTGGTCTGTCAATTGGGATAAACGTTGACTCATAATAATCTCCTTTCTTTTCATGATTGGACACCATAAACTCATTCTCCTCATTGGGATAAAAGAATAGATGCCTTGGTTTCATAAGAAAAACTTCACTTCCCATCATTTTTTTGAATCAGAGTTTGTCTTTCAATTGGGATAAACATAAATTCACATAATAATCTCTTTTCTTTCAATGATAAGGAACTATAAACCCACTCTCTTCATAGGGATAAATGACATTGATGCTTTGGTTTCACAAAAAAGCTTCTCTCTATACGACTTTAGAAATTAAAGATCATCTATTAATTCAAATAAAAATAGATTAACATAATAATCTCATTTCTTTTCATGATAGAAACCATAAACTCATTCTCCTTATTGGGATAAATGACATTTTTGCTTTGGTTTCATAAGAAAAGTTTTTTGTTTTACTATTTTTTGAATTAAATTTTGTCTATTAGTTCAGATAAATACGGATTAACATAATAATCTCCTTTCTTTTTATGATTGGTGTACCATAAGCTCATTTTATTCATCGGGATAAATGACATTGGTGATTTAGTTTCACAAGAAAAGCTTCACTTTCATCCAATTCTAGAATTAAAATTCATCTGTCAATTCAAATAAACACGAATTCACATAATAATCTTCTTTCATTTCATTATGAGGAACCATAAACTCATTCTCCTTTTTAGGATAAATGACATTGATGTTTTGGTTTCATAAGAAAAACTTTTCTTTCTACCATTTTTAGAATTAAAGAGCATCTGTTAGTTGGGATAAATATGGATTCGCGTAATAGTCTCTTTTCTTTTCATTATTGGGCACCATAAACATATTCTCCTCCTTGGGATAAATGACATTGATGCTTTGGTTTCATAAAGAAAGCTTCACTATCCATCATTTTTAGAATTAAATTCCTTCTGTCAATTCAGATAAAAAAGGATTAACATAATAATCTCATTTCTTTTCATGATAAGGAACCATAAACTTATTCTCCTTACTGGAATAAATAACATTGATGCTTTATTTTCATAAGAAAAGCTTCTCTTTCTACCATTTTTTGAATTAAAGTTTGTCTGTCAATTCGAATAGACACAGATTCATATAATAATCTCCTTTCTTTTTATGATTAGGCACCGTAAGCTCATTTTGCATATTGGGATAAATGACATTGATACTTTAGTTTCATAAGAAAAGCATCTCTTTCAACCAATTTTAGAATTAAAGTTCACCTATCAATTGGGATAAACACAGATTCACATAATAATGACCTTTCTAATGACCTTTCTTTTTCTAATTGGGCACAGTAAGCACATTCTCCTCATTGCGATAAAAGAATTAATGCTTTGGTTTCATAAGAAAAACTTCACTTCCCACCATTTTTTAGAATCAAAGTTCGTCTTTCAACTGGGATAAACATATATTCACATAATAATCTCCTTTCTTTTCATTATTCGGTATAATAAGCTCATTCTACTCATTTAGATAAATGACATTTATGCTTTGGTTTCATAAAATAAAGCTTTATTTTCCACCATTTTATAGGATTAAAGTTTGTCTATCAATTTGGACAAACACAGATTGATATCATAATCTCCTTTCGTTTCATGATGAAGAACCATAAACTCATTTTCCTCACTGGGATAAATGACATTGATGCTTTGGTTTCATCAGAAAAACTTCTCCTTCTATGATTTTTTAGAATCAAAGTTAATCTGTCAATTGGTAATCACTTTTCTTTTCCTGATTGGGCACCATAAACTCATTCTCCTTATTAGGATAAAAGAACTGATGCTTTGGTTTTATAAGAAAAACTTCACTTCCTACCACTTTTTAGAATCAAGTTTGTCTTTTAATTAGGATAAACATGCATGGATTCACATAATAATCTCCTTTCTTTTTATTATTTGGAACCAAAAGCTCATATTACTCATTTATTAATGCTTTGGTTTTGTAAAAAAAGATTCACTTTTCACCATTTTATAAAATTAAAGTTCATCTATTAATTCAAATAAACACAGATTTACATAATAATCTTCTTTCTTTTCATGATGAGGAGCCATAAACTCATTCTCTTTATTAGGATAAATGGCATTAATGCTTTTGTTTCATAAGAAAAGCTTCTTTTTCTACCATTTTTTGAATTATAGTTCATCTGTCAATTCGAAAAGACACGGATTCACATAATAGTCTCTTTTTTTTTTCATGATTGGGTACCATAAGCTCATTTTATTCATTGGGATAAATGACATTGACGCTTTGGTTTCATAAGAAAAGCTTCTCTTTCTACCAATTTTAGAATTAAAGTTTGCCTATCAATTAGGATAAATACTGATTCACATTAATTGGAATAAATACTGATTGGGCACCATAAACATATTCTTCTCATTGTGATAAAAGAAATGACGCTTTGGTTTCATAAGAAAAACTTTTCTTTCTATCATATTTTAGAATCAAAGTTCATCTGTCAGTTGGGATAAACATGGATTCGTGTAATAGTCTCTTTTCTTTTTATGATTGGGCACCACAAACATATACTCCTCATTAGGATAAATGATATTAATTCTTTGGTTTTATAAGAAAAGCTTCTTTGTCTACCATTTTTAGAATTAAATTTCGCCTGTCAATTAAGATAAAAGTAGATTAACATAATAATCTCCTTTCTTTTCATGATAAAGAACATAAACTCGTTCTCCTTATTGGGTAAATGACATTGATGCTTTAGTTTCATAAGAAAAGCTTCTTTTTCTATCATTTTTTGAATTAAAGTTCATTTGTCAATTCGAATAAACATGGATCCCTATAATAATCTCTTTTCTTTCTTGATCGGGTACCATAAGCTTATTTTACTCATTAGGATAAATGACATTGATACTTTGGTTTTATAAGAAAAGCTTCTCTTTCTACCAATTTTAGAATTAAAGTTTACCTATCAATTGGGATAAACATGGATTCACATAATAATAACCTTTCTTTTCCTGATTGGGCATCATAAACACATTCTTTTTAGTGTGATAAAAAAATTGTTGCTTTGGATTCATAAGAAAAACTTTACTTCCAACCATTTTTTAGAATTAAAGTTCATCTTTCAAGTAGGGTAAACATGGATTCACATAACAATCTCTATCTTTTCATTATTCAGTATAATAAGCTCGTTTTACTCATTCAGATAAATGACATTGATGCTTTCGTTTCATAAAAAAAGCTTCACTTTCAACCATTTCATAAAATTAAAGTTTTTCTATCAATTTGGATAAACACAGATTCACAACATGATTTTCTTTCTTTTCATGATGAAGAACCATAAACTCATTTGCCTTATTGGGATAAATGACATTGATTTTTTGGTTTCATAAGAAAAACTTCTCTTTCTACCATTTTTTAGAATCATTAATCTGTCAATTGGGATAAACACGATTGACATAATAATCACCTTTCTTTTCCTTATTGGTACCATAAACTCATTTTCCTCATTAGGATAAAAGAACTGATGGTTTGGTTTCATAAGAAAAACTTCACTTCCCACCATTTTTTAGAATCAAAGTTCATCTTTCTGTTGGGATAAACATGGATTCACATAATAATCTCATTTTTTTCCATTATTCAGTACCATAAGCTTGTTCAACCCATTCAGGTAAATGACATTGATGCTTTGGTTTCATAAAAAAAGATTCACTTTTCAACATTTTATAAAATTAAAGTTCGTCTGTTAATTTGGACAAACACGGATTCATATAATATTCTTCTTTCTTTTCATAATGAGGAACCATAAACTCACTCTCCTTATTGGGATAAATGATATTGATGCTTTTGTTCATAAGAAAAGCTTCATTTACTACCATTTCTTAGATTAAAGTTCATCTGTCAATTTTGATACAGACGGATTCAGATAATAATCTATTTTTCTTCATGATTGGGCACCATAAGCTTGTTTTACTCATTAGGATAAATGACATTGATTCTTTTTCTATCAATTTTAGAATTAAAGTTTGCCTATCAATTGGGATAAACATTGATTCACATAATAATCATCTTTCTTTTCCTAATTGGGCTCCATAACCATGTTCTCCACATTAGGATAAAAGGACTGATGCTTTGGTTTCATAAGGAAAACTTCACTTCCCACTATTTTTTGGAATCAAAGTTTGTCTTTCAATTGGGATAAACATGAATTCACATAAAAATCTCTTTTTTTTCTTTATTCAGTACAATAAGCTCATTTTATTCATTCAGATAAATGGCATCGATGCTTTGGTTTCATAAAAAACTTCACTTTCTACCATTTTATAGAATTAAACTGCATCTGTTAATTTGGACAAACACTTATTCATATAATAATCTCCTTTATTTTCATGATGAAGAACCATAAACTCATTCTTCTTATTGGGATAAATGACATTGATGCTTTGGTTTTGTAAGAAAAGCTTTTTTTTTGCCTTTTCTTGAATTAAAGTTCATCTATCAATTTAGATAAATACATTCACATAATAATCTCCTTTCTTTTCATGATGAGGAACCAAAAACTCATTCTGCTTATTGAGATCAATGACATTGATGGTTTGGTTTCATGAGAAAAACTTCTCTTCTTGCTATTTTTTAGAATCAAGGTTAATCTATCAATTGGGATAAACATGGATTTACATAATAATCATTTTTCTTTTCCTGATTGGGAACCATAAACACATTCTCCTCATTAGGATAAAAGAACTGATGCTTTGGTTTCATAAGAAAAACTTCACCTCCCACCAATTTTTAGAAACAAAGTTCATCTTTCAATTGGGATAAACATGGATTCACATAATAATCTCCTTTCTTTTCATTATTCGGTACCATAAGCCTGTCCTACTCATTCAGATAAATGACATTGATGTTTTGGTTTCATCAAAAAAACTTCAGTTTCCACCATTTTATAGAGTTAAAGTTCGTCTATCAATTTGGACAAGCATAGATTCACATAATAATCTCTTTTCTTTTCATGATGCGAAGCCATAAACTCATTCTCGTTATTGGGATAAATGACATTTATGCTTTTGTTTCATAAGAAAAGCTTATGTTTCTACCATTTTTTGAATTAAGGTTCGTTTATCAATTCAAATAGACATGGATTCACATAATAATCTCTTTTTTTTCATGGTTGGGTACTATAAGCTCATTCTACTCATAGGGATAAATGACATTGATGCTTTGGTTTCATAAGAAAAGCTTCTCTTTCTACCAATTTTAGAATTAAAAGTTTGTCTGTCAATTAGGATAAACACGGATTCACATAATAATCACCTTTTTTTTTCTTGATTAGGCACCATAAACTCATTCTCCTTATTGGGATAAAATAACTAATACATTGGTTTCAAAAGAAAATTTTCACTTCCCATCATTTTTAGAACCAAAGTTCATCTTTCAATTGGGATAAACACAGATTCACATAGTAATCTTTTTTCTTTTCATGATGAGGAACCATAAACTCATTTTTCTTATCAGGATAAATGACATTGATGCTTTGGTTTCATAAGAAAAGCTTTTTTTTTTTTTACCATTTTTTGAATTAAAGTTCATCTATCAGTTCAGATAAACACAGATTAACATAATAAACTCTTTTTTTTCATGATTGGGTACCATAAGCTCATTCTACTCATCGAGATAAATGACATTAATGATTTGGTTTCATAAGAAAGGCTTCTCTTTTAAGCAATTTTAGAATTAAAGTTCGTCTGTCAATTAAGATAAACACGGATTCACATAATAATCATTTTTTTTCTTAATTGGGCATCGTAAACTCATTCTCCTCATTGGAATAAAGGAAATGATGCTTTGGTTTCATAAGAAAAACAAGACTTCCCATCATTTTTTAAAATCAAAGTTCGTCTTTCAATTAGGAAAGACTCAGATTCACATAATAATCTCTTTTTTTTTTATTATTTGATACCATAAGCTCGTTCTACTCATTCATATAAATGACATTGATGCTTTAGTTTCATGAAAATAGCTTCACTTCCACCATGTTATAGAATTAAAGTTCGTTTGTCAATTTGGATAACATAGATTCACATAATAATCTCTTTTCTTTTCATGATGAGAAACCATAAACTTCTTATTGAGATAAATGACATTGATGCTTTGGTTTCATGAGAAAAGCTTCTTTTTCTACTATTTTTTGAATTAAAGTTTATCTTTCAATTTGGATAAATAAGCATTCACATAATAATCTCTTTTGTTTTCATGATTGGGTACAATAAGCTCATTCTACTCATTGGGATAAATGACATTGATGCCTTGGTTTCATATGAAAAGCTTCTTTTTCTACCAATTTTAGAATTAAAGTTTGTTTGTCAATTGGGATAAACATAGATTCACATAATAATCACCTTTCTTTTCCTAATTGGGCACCATAAACTCATTTTACTCATTGGGATAAAAGAACTAATGCTTTGGTTTCAAAAGAAAAACATCACTTCCCATCATTTTTTAGAATCAAAGTTCATCTTTCAATTGGGAAAAACTTAGATTCACATAATAATCTCCTTTCTTTTCATTATTCAGCACCATAAGCTCGTTCTACTTATTCAGATAAATACATTGACGCTTTAATTTCATGAAAATAGCTTCACTTCCATCATTTTATTGAATTAATGTTCGTTTGTCAATTTGGACAAACACAGATTCACATAACAATCTCCTTTCTTTTCATAATGAGGAACTATAAACTCATTCTTCTTATTGAGATAAATGACATTGATACTTTGGTTTCTTAAGAAAAGCTTCTTTTTCTACCATTTTGTGAATTAAAGTTTGTTTGTTAATTCAGATAAATAAAGATTCACATAATAATCTCCTTTTTTTTCATGATTGGGTACAATAAGCTCATTTTACTCATTGCGATAAATGACATTGATGCCTTGGTTTCATATGAAAAGCTTCCTTTTCTACCAATTTTAGAATTAAAGTTCGTTTATCAGTTAAACACAGATTCACATAATAATCACCTTTCTTTTCCTAATTGGGTACCATAAACTCATTTTACTCATTGGGATAAAAGAACTAATACTTTGGCTTCAAAAGAAAAACTTCACTTCTCAGCATTTTTTAGATTCAAAGTTCATTTTTCAATTGGGATAAACACAAAGTTACATAGTAACTCATTTCTTTTCATGGTGAGGAACCATAAACCCATTCTCCTTGTTGGGGTAATGACATTGATGTTTTAGTTTCATAAGAAAAGCTTCTCTCTATACCACTTTTAGAATTAAACTTCTTCCGTTAATTTAAATAAAAATGGATTCACATTATAATCTCATTTCTTTTCATGATGAGGAATTATAAACTCATTCATCTTATTGGGATAAATGACATTGATGCTTTGGTTTCATAAGAAAAGCTTCTTTTTTTACCACTTTTTGAATTTAAGTTCGTCTGTCAGTTTAGATAAACACGAATTCAACTAACAATCTCCTTTTTTATCATGATTGGGTGCCATAAGCTCATTCAATTCATTGGGATAAATGACATTGATGCTTTGGTTTCATAAGAAAAGCTTCTCTTTCTACCAATTTTAGAATTAAAGTTTGTTTATCAATTGGATAAACACGAATTCACATAATAATCACATTTCTTTTCCTGATTAGGCATCGTAAACTCATTCTTCTCATTAGGATAAAAGAACTGATGCTTTGGTTTCATAAGAAAAACTTCACTTCCCACCATTTTTTAAAATCAAAGTTCGTCTTTCAATTAGGATAAACATGGATTCACATACTATCCTTTCTTTTCATTATTTGGTACCGTAAGGTCATTCTACTCATTTAGATAAATTATATTGATGCTTTGGTTTTGATAAAAAAGCTTTACTTTCCACCATTTTATAGAATTAAGGTTTGTCTATCAATTTGGACAAACACGATTTACAGAATAATCTCATTTCATTTCATGATTGGCCACTATAAACACATTTTCCTCATTGGGGTGAATGATATTGATGCTTTGGTTTCATAATAAAGCTTCTTTTTTTACCATTTTTAAAATTAAAGTTCGTCTGTCAATTTGGATAAAAATAGATTAACATAATAATCTCTTTTCTTTTCATGATAAGGAACCATAAACTCATTCTTTTTATTGGGATAAGTGACATTGATGCTCTGGTTTCATAAGAAAAGCTTCTATTTCTACCAGTTTTTGAGTTAAAGTTCATTTGTCAATTCAAAGAAACATGGATTTATATAATAATCTCTTTTCTTTTCATGATTGGGTACCCTAAGCTCTTTCTACTCATTGGGATAAATGACATTGATGCTTTGGTTTCATAAAAAAAGCTTATCTTTCTACTAATTTTAGAATTAAAGGTCATCTATCAATTGGGATAAACACGAATTCACATAACAATCACCTTTCTTTTCCTGATTGCTATCATAACATGGCCTGGATGCGAATCTTGACCAAGCCCAACTTAAATGGCCCTTGACTGAATAAGTGGTGATGTATTATTATTTCGAAACTATTTATTCTTTTCCTTTTTTAGGCCATATCGATATTAATTATTTCTTATTTTTTGGGGGACTCGATAATTGAAATGAATTGTTCACCCATCTTAACCCTAAATAGTCATCATGAAATGATCATTTGTTTAGAGTCACCACTAATTTGTTTTAGCTAGGTGAGATTGTCACCTATCAGAATTAATGTTTCAAGGGTCAAGAAACCCTAAAGATAAATTCCATGGTCTATGAAGTACCAAAGATCATTTTTAAGGGTTCAGGAGTTAGTTACAGCCATAAGTAAGGATCAACCCTCTCGTGGCACCCAAAATTGGTACCTTATTGATTATGGTTAATTTGAACTTTAATTTTTATCTGGCTTTAATATGTGGTATTTAAATATAACTCTCGTATTGTAAAAATAGGATTTTATTATTCCATGAGAGAAAAATTGGGGTTTTTGTGTTTTGAAAATCAAAACATCTTACGCACCCCCACCGAAAAACCAATGAGACACGAAAGTTTTTGTTATTCCCTTTTATACCTCAATAGAAAACCAAAGGGACATAAAAAGTTCTAAAAAACCAAAATATCTTTCATGTCCTACTGTAATACCTGGCTGAATGTGAAAGCCCGATTTGCATTTTAAATAGGTTATTTTGCCATTAGAATGATCTGTAAAACCTCTATCACATATGAGTAGGAGGAGTTTCACGCATCACTCTAACTCTGAGACATTGCCTTTATCTTACAAAGACATAGGGATTTTATTTGAAATAAAAATAAAGGACCTATGACATGGTCAAGACAATAAAGTACTAATTTGAATCTAAGGACTAAAAAGGTAAAAGAAAAATGAACATATCCTTAAAGTATACCTTTGATATAGAAACACTTGGTGGCTACTTAAGACTAGGTTTTAAGAACAATTAAAATATCCCTAAGGCTTACCATCAACACTAAGGCACCCGGTAACTACTTAGGATTTGGTTATAAGGAAAATTAAAATATTCCTAAGGCTTACCATCGACACTAAGGCACCTGGTAACTACTTAGGATTGGGTTCTAAGGAAAATTAAAATATTCCTAAGGCTTACCATCGACATTAAGGGACTCGGTATGGAAAATTACAAAAATATCCCTTGAGTATACCTTTGACATTAAAATATCTTGTTACCCTTAATGGACTAAAAAATGACCTTAAAAGGCTTAAAGAACCTTAAACATTCACCTTTGGCCTAAAAGCATCCTAGTGAAAAAAATTATGAAAATGCCTCTAGGGTATAACTTCGACATGAGAGTATCCTGGTATCCCTAATAGACTCAAAAGGACAAGTAGTGATGATTCTTACTGTAAATGGGTAATTTAGATTACAAAATGACCTAAAGTATGAAAATTGCTAATGGGTCCTTAAATTTCCTAAAATTAAATATTAGTCTTAATTGATTAATAATGCTAAAAACATTTTTTTAAAAAAAATACTTGAAATGGGTGATTTAAGTTTTAAAACAACCTAACACATGAAAATACGGTTAAGTCCCTAAATTTTCAAAAATTGCATTTCATACTCTAACAAAGAACTAAAAGAATATGAAAGGTTTTAATATTAGCACGCCACCAGAGAACCAATTAAATGCTGAAAGTAATAAAATATTCTAAGGGAGTGATTTCATGCTAGAGATAACTAGTTTAGCCTAAAAAACTAGATTTCCCTAGTGGTCCCTAAGCTTCCCTAAAATTACAAGTTGGCCCCAACATGATTAAAATATAAAATTAAGCATTAAATAAATCAAAGTAACCATAAAAATCATATATAAAATTACAAGCAAGATTCGATCACTTTTTTTACCCTTAGGGCAAAAATTTCAATTTATTACCTTTATTATTTTTTTTATTTCGTACCTTAATGGAGAACCAAAAAGATACAAAAAGTTTTAAAAACTTTTATACCTCCTATAGATAACCATGGGAATATGAAAAAGCCAAAAATATGGTTAAAATCATTAAATCATGTAGAAAAATATAAACAAACATTTACAATATGCCATGTGCAATATTAAGACCAACACAATACACCAAAAATTACAATTTTACTATACTTAGCAAACTAACCCTTAAACTTTTAGACATTTGCAATTTAGTCCTTAATCAACCAAAACCATCATGAAAACACATCATTAAGGCATGAAATAAGCTTGGAATCAGTAGTAAAATATAACAAAAATACTCATTAAGATTCGGCCAAACATGGGATTTGTTAGAACAAACATTTTCCATTTTTCGATTTAGTTCCTAAGTTTAACATTTGTTACAAAATGATATATTAATATTAATTCTAGGCTAAAAGTAACCAAAACCATCATCGTCCACCCAGGTTTAGGTTCGGCGAAGGTGGGATTCATCAGGCAAACAAAATTTTCATGATGGAAAAACAAGTAAAAGACATCTATACACCATTTTCATGCATAAAAACACACTTTCAAACATATAACAACCAAGTTACCATAAATCAAGCAAGACAATATATATACATGTGATATTACAACAAAATGACCCTGAAATCAGCAAGAAATAGGAAGGAAAAAGGTGATTACCTTGGTTGAAAATCAAAGGGGCAAGAGATTATCTTATTTTTATTTTTTTTCTCTTTTTTCCTTTTTTTTTCTTTTTCTCTCCAATTTTTTCCTCTCTTCCCCCCTAAAAACCCTTAATGAAAAAAATGTCCTCTATTTATAGAGGAAGGGGCGGTAATACTGCTGCCTAAATGGAGTAGCCGAATGGCCCCTTTTTTTCTTTTTTTTTTGTTTATTTAATATAAAGATATCTTGTTAGGTTGGAAAACCATAATTGTTGTCATAAGCCCATGCTTTTGTTATCTTGTCTTAGAAGCCGCTCTATTATCAAGCTCATGATGGAGTTGATTGGCTCATGTAATGGGTAATTGTGATGTAACCAACTTGGTTAGAAAGTAATTGCATGAGAAAACAAGCTAGTTAGCATGTAACTAGTTGGAAAAAGCAAATAAAATTAAATTAAATAAAATTTGCAAAAATCAAAATAAAATTAGGATTAATGTTAATTGATCATAGACAAAATTTTACAAATGAAATGGTGCAAAAGATCTTGATTGAAAGTTAAAAACTTGTAAAATTTTATGAGAAATGCCTTAGTGGAGGAAAATTGATATATATTAAAAAAATTCAAAACCTATGAAATAAATTAAAATTTTCAAAACTATTTCAATAGGAGTTAAATGAAAATATTAGATAAATTTTAAAAATTTTAAACCAAAAAAAAATTCCTCTGAAAACATTTATGGAATAGAAAACTCAATTTTCAAAAATAGGGGAAGTTCAAGCAAAAAAATCAAAACTCATGAAAATGAATGAATTTTTGAAAACTAAATTAACTTGAATCAAACAATAATATTGGATGAATTTTGATGTTTGAAACTCAAGAGGATTCCACCAAAAATTTACGAGTAAAGAGAAACTCGTATTTCAATACCAGAAAAAATTATAGAATTTCTTTGACACTGAAGTAAAATAAATTCAAGACCACATATTATTCAAAATATTAATTTCTGAGGTGAAGAAAATGAACTTTTAAAATTTCAAAAATAGATCAACAAGAACCAAAAGTAAAATTCATGAGCGTGCTACTCGTAAGGCTACAAAATTAATTTATAAAATTTACACTTTGACACTTCATGGTAGAAAATACCAATATATATTTTTCCTTGAATATTTACTATTTTTCGGGATGAGAATCGGCATAAAACCACATCGGTATCGGTAAAAATATTCGACCACCAATTTCTTGAGTTTTTTAGAAAAATCTCAGGAAATTTCTAAAAATAGAAAAATTAACCGTGAGATCATCTGCAGCGGTAATTTATAAATTTGTTAAGAACTTGTTCAAAAGCAAAAATTTTTCCTTTGCTGATTCGTCCTTTTTACCTGAGAAAATGGATTTTTCCATCATGTGTATATACAATTATTTACATATGACTGATTAAAATTACCAAAATGTGAAACCACTCTGGTGGAAGCTGACCTCCATCAGAGTGGCCATGACATTTTCATTTTTAGATACTTGGGACTTTTAGGGACAGATAGCCCGGATGAAACTATGTGTCTACAGTTGCCCCTATTGTTCGTTGCTGATAATCAGGAATAGGACAAAGACCAAATAGACATAATTTTGTCTAGGCCATAAGTATAAGAAAAATGAGATATGAACTATAGATTGAGCTTACCGATTAGAAGGGGAACTTTTAACCTACTTTGAAGTTAATATTGAAAATAAGTTGGTCAGGGTGAAAATGCACAAACCAACCAGTAAGGCAAATTGATTGAGACCAAGCAGTCAGGTCAACAAATGAAAGAGTTACCCGAGGCTAAATTATCACATCAAATAGAGGTGAAAAGAAGTTTAACCAGAGCTACACCATCACGTCAAATGGAGGTGAAAAGAAGTTTAACCAAGGCTAAACCATCACATCAAACGAAGGTAAAAAGAAGGTTCACCAGGGCTAAACCATCACATTAAATGAAATGAAAAGGAAGTTTGACCAAGGCTAAACCATCACATCAAATAGAAGTGAAAAAAAGTTTGACCAAGGCTAAACCATCACATCAAACGAAATGAAAAAGGAATTTGATTAGGGCTAAACAATTATGTTAAACAGAGGTGAAAAGAAATTTAACCAAGGCTAAGCCATCACATCAAATAGAAGTGAAAAGTAGTTTAACCAAGGCTAAACCATTAAGTTAAATGAAATGAAAAAAGAGTTTGACCAGGGCTAAACAATCACATCAAACAAATGAAAAGGGAGTTTGAACAAGGCTAAATCATCACGTCAAACAAAAGTGAGAAATAGTTTGACTAGGGCTAAACCATCATGTTAAACAAAATAAAAAAAGAGTTTGACCAGGGCTAAACATCACGTTAAATAAAGGTGAGAAGAAAGTTTGACCATGGCTAAACTATTACATTAAACGAAATAAAAAAAAAGTTTGACAAAGGCTAAACCATCACGTCAAACAAAATTAAAAAAAAGTTTGACCAAAGCTAAACTATCACATCAAATAGAGGAGAAAAGAAGGTTGACCATAGCTAAACCATCACGTCAAACAAATGAAAAAAAAGTTTGACCAGGGCTAAACCATCACGTAAAATGAAATAAAAAAGGAGCTTGACAAGGGCAAGCTATTACGTTAAACAAAAGTGAAAGAAGGTTTAACCAAGTAATAAGTAGCAAAAGTTGACCGAGTACAGCCAAGTAAGAATTTGACTGAGTACGATCGATTAGAGATAAACCCTAATAAGGTTAAAGTAATCTGATATTCGAGATCATTAATACCTTTTGATTTTGAAACAATATCTATTTTGATAGTTTTTTCCTGCTTCATTACTTTAAACTTGTGGATTACACAATTATAAATGTAGATGCATGGTGAATGTACGTGGATTCTCATAATTGGATTTGTTCCTTATTTTTCTATTTTTCATTCATTTTTTTTAAATCGTGATTCAACCCACTTCAAAAGCTTGAAAACATCTTCAAAAATTGTAGAGAATCAGTCTGGTGCTAAGGGGCCAGTCTTCAATCTAACATTTTCTTTACAGAAATAATTATTTCTTGCCTTCTAAAGAATTTAGATTATGATGCACCAGCATCATCTAGCGACTAAAATAGAATAGTATGACAAAGAATGTGTGGGGTATGACCCATGTGGTCACTTTTTTTTTCCTAATTGGGCACCATAAACTCATTCTCCTCATTGGGATAAAAGAATTGATGCATTGGTTTCATAAGAAAAGTTTCATTTCCCACCATTTTTTAGAATCAAAGTTCTTCTTTCAAGTGGGATAAACACAAATTCACATAATAATATCATTTCTTTTCATTATTAGATACCATAAGCTCTTTCTACTCATTCAGATAAATGACATTAATGCTTTGGTTTCATAAAATATGCTTCACTGTCCACCATTTCATACAATTAAAGTTTGTTTGTCAATTTGGACAAACACAAATTCACATAATAATCTTCTTTATTTTTATGATGAGGAACCATAAACCCATTATCCTTATTGGGATAAATAACATTGATGCTTTGGTTTCATAAGAAAAGCTTTTTTTTCTATCATTTTTTGAATTAAAGTTTGTTTGTTAGTTTTGATTAACAGGGATTCACATAATAATCTCTTTTTTTTTCAAGATTGGATACCATAAGCTCATTCTAGTCATCAGGATAAATAACATTGATGCTTTAGTTTCAAAACAAAAGTTTCTCTTTCTATCAATTTTAGAATTAAAGTTTGTCTGTCAATTTGGATAAACACAGATTCACATAATAATTACCTTTTATTTCCTGATTGGGCGCCGTAAACTCATTTTCCTTATTGGGATAAAAGAACTAATGCTTTGGTTTCAACAGAAAAACTTCACTTCCCACCATTTTTTTAGAATCAAATTTTGCCTTTCAATTGGGACAAACACAGATTCACATACTATCTTTTCTTTTCATTATTCGGTATATAAGCTCTTTCTACTCTTTTGGATAAATAACATTGATGCTTTGGTTGCATAAAAATAAGCTTTAATTTCAACCATTTTATAGAATTAAAGTTTGTCTATCAATTTGGACAAACACAGATTTACAAAATAATCTCCTCTCATTTCATGATTGGGCACCAAAAACATATTCTCCTTATTGGGATAAATGATATTGATGCTGTAGTTTCATAAGAAAAGCTTCTCTTTCTACCATATTTAATTAAAGTTCATCTATCAAATCGAATAAAAATAGATTAACATAATAATCTCTTTTCTTTTCATGATGAGGAACCATAAATCCATTCTCCTCATTAGGATAAATGATATTAATGCTTTGGTTTCATAAGAAAAGCTTCTTTTTTCACCAGTTTTTAAATTAAAGTTCATTTGTCAATTTGGATAAACACAGATTTATATAATAATCTCTTTTCTTTTCATGATTGGGTTCCATAATCTTGTTCTGCTTATTGGGATAAATGATATAAATGCTTTGGTTTCATAAGAAAAGCTTCACTTTCAACAATTTTAGAGTTAAAGTTCATTTGTCAGTTGAATAAACATGGATTCATATAATAATCACCTTTGTTTTCCTGATTAGGCATCATAAATTCATTCTTCTCATTGGGATAAAAGAACTAATGGTTTAGTTTTATAGGAAAAACTTAACTTCCCACCATTTTTTAAATCAATGTTCATCTTTGAACTACGATAAACACGAATTCAAATAATATCCTTTTTTTCATTATTCGGTACCATAAGCTCATTCTACGCATTTGGGTAAGTGACATTGATCTTTTGGTTTCATAAAAAAGCTTCACTTTCCACGATTTTACAAAATTAAAATTTGTCTGTCAATTGAGAAAGATAGATTTATAAAATAATCTCCTTTCATTTCATAGTTAGGCACCATAAACACATTCTCCTTATTGGGATAAATGATATTGTTGCTTTAGTTTCATAAGAAAAGCTTCTCTTTTTACCATTTTTAAGAATTAAAGTTCATCTGTCAATTCGGATAAAAATGGATTAACATAATAGTCTCTTTTTTTTCATGATAAGGAACAATAGACTCATTCTCTTATTGGGATAAATGACATTAATGCTTTGGTTTCATAGAAAAGCTTCTCTTTCTGCCAACTTTTAAATTAAAGTTCATTTGTCAATTTGGATAGACACGGATTCATATAATAATCTCCTTTCTTTTCATGATTGGGTACCATAAGTTCATTCTTCTCTTTCGGATAATTGACATTGATGCTTTGGTTTCAACAAAAAAGCTAATCTTTCAACCAATTTTAGAATTAAAGTTCATTTGTCAATTAGGATAAACACAGATTCACATAATAATCACCTTTTTTTCCTGATAGGGCACCATAAACTCATTCTCCTCATTGAGATAAAAGAACTATTGCTTTTTTTCATAAGAAAAACTTTACTTCCCACCATTTTTTAGAATCAAAGTTCATCTTTCAAGTGGGATAAACATGGATTCGCATAATAATCTCTTTTCTTTTCATTATTTGGTGCCATAAGGTCATTCTACTTATTCAGATAAATGACGTTGATGCTTTGGTTTCATAAAGAAAAGCTTCACTTTCCATCAGTTTATAGAATTAAAGTTCATCTATCAATTTGGACAAACATAGATGTACAAAATAATCTCATTTCATTTCATGATTGGGCACCATAAACACATTCTCTTTATTGGAGCAAATGATATTGATGCTTTGGTTTCATAAGAAAAGCTTCTTTTTCTACCTTTTTTTAATTAAAGTTCATCTGTTAATTTGGATAAACATGATTCACATAATAATCTCTATTCGTTTAATGATTATATACCATAAGCTCCATCTACTCATTAAGATAAATCACATCGATGCTTTGGTTTCATAAGAAAGGCTTTTTACCAATTTTAGAATTAAAGTTCATCTAACAATTTTGGTAAACACAGATTCACATAATAATCACATTTCTTTTCCTAATCGAGCATCGTAAACGTATTCACATTATTTGGATAAAAGAATTGATGCTTTGGTTTTATTAGAAAAACTTCACTTCCCACCATTTTTTAGAATCCAAGTTCACCTTTCAACTTGGATAAACATAGATTCACATAATATCCTTCCTTTTCATTATTCGGTACCATAAGCTCGTTCTACTCATTTGGATAAATGACATTGATCCTTTAGTTTCATAAAAAAGCTTCACTTTCCACCATTTTATAGAATTAAAGTTTGTCTATTAATTTGGATAAACACTGATTTACAAAATAATCTCCTTTCGTTTCATGGTTGGCCACCGTAAAGACATTCTCTTTGTTGGGATAAATGATATTGTTGCTTTAGTTTTGTAAGAAAAGCTTCTGTATATACCATTTTTAAAAATTAAAGTTCGTCTGTCAATTCGGATAAAAATGAATTAACATAATAATTTTATTTTTTTCGTGATGAGGAATAATAGACTCATTCTCCTTATTAGGATAAACGACATTAATGCTTTGGTTTCATAAAAAAAGCTTCTTTTTCTACCATCTTTTGAATTAAAGTTCATTTGTCAATTCAAATAAACACAGATTCATATTATAATCTCGTTTCCTTTTATGATTGGGTACTATAAGCTTGTTCTACTCTTTGGGATAAATGACATTGATGCTTTGGTTTAATTAGAAAAGCTTATCTTTCTATCAATTTTAGAATTAAAGTTCGACCGTCAATTAGGATAAACATGGATTCACATAATAATCACCTTTCTTTTCCTGATTCGGCACCATAAACTCATTCTCCTTATTGAGATAAAAGAAGTAATGCTTTTGGTTCATAAGAAAAACTTTACTTCCCACCAGTTTTTAGAATTAAAGTTCATCTTTCAAGTGGGACAAACACGGATTCACATAATAATCTCTTTTCTTTTCATTATTTGGTATTGTAAGCTCATTCTACTCGTTCAAATAAATGACATTGATGCTTTGGTTTCATAAAAAAAAGCTTTACTTTCCATCATTTTATAGAATTAATGTTCGTCTGTTAATTTGGACAAACACAGATTTACAAAATAATCTCATTTCATTTCATGATTGGGCACCATAAATGCAATCTCTTTATAGGAGTAAATGATGTTGATGCTTTGGTTTCATAGGAAAAGCTTCTTTTTCTACCTTTTTTTAATTAAAGTTTGTCTGTTAGTTTGGATAAACATGATTCACATAATAATCTCCTTTCTTTTCATGATTACATACCATAAGCTCATTCTACTCGTTAAGATAAACGACATTGATGCTTAGTTTCATTAGAAAAGCTTCCCTTTCTACCAATTTTAGAATTAAAATTCATCTATCAATTTTGATAAACACAGATTCACATAATAAACACATTTTTTTCCTGATCAGGTGTCATAAATGCATTAACCTCATTTGGATAAAAGAACTGATGCTTTGGTTTCATTAGAAAAACTTCACTTCCCACCATTTTTTAGAATCAAAGTTCATGTTTCAACTTGGGTAAACACGGATTCACATAATATCCTTCCTTTCCACTATTCGGTACCATAAGCTCATTCTACCCATTTGGATAAATGACATAGATCCTTTGGTTTCATAAAAAAGCTTCACTTTCCAACATTTTATAGAATTAAAGTTCATCTGTTAATTTGGATAAACACAGATTTACAAAAAAATCTCTTTTCATTTCATGGTTAGGCACCATAAATACATTCTCCTTATTAGGATAAATGATATTGTTGCTTTGGTTTCATAAGAAAAGCTTCTGTATCTACCATTTTTAAATATTAATGTTCATCTGTCAATTCGGATAAAAATGGATCAACATAATAATCTTATTTTTTTCATGATAATGAACAATAGAGCCATTCTCTTTATTGGGATAAATGACATTGACGATTTGGTTTCATAAAAAAAGCTTCTCTTTCTGCCATTTTTTGAATTAAAGTTAATTTATCAATTCGGATAAAACAGATTCATATAATAATCTCATTTCCTTTCCTGATTGCATACCATAAGCTCGTTCTACTTTTTGGAATAAATGATATTGATGCTTTGGTTTCATAAGAAAAGCTTATCTTTCTACCAATTTTAGAATTAAAGTTTGTCTGTCAATTGAGATAAACATGGATTCACATAATAATCATCTTTCTTTTCCTGATTGAGCACAATAAACTCATTCTCTTTATTGAGATAAAAGAACTAATGCTTTCGTTTCATAAGAAAAACTTCACTTCCTACCATTGTTTAGAATCAAAGTTCGTCTTTCAAGTGGGATAAACACGGATTCGCATAATAATCTTTTTTTCATCATTCAATACCGTAAGCTCATTCTACTCATTCAGATAAATGACATTGATGCTTTGGTTTCAAAAAAAAAAAGCTTCACTTTCCATCATTTTATAGAATTAAAGTTTGTCTGTCAATTTGGACAAACGCAGATTTACAAAATAATCTCATTTCATTTCATGATTAGGCACCATAAACATTTTTTCTTATTGGGATAAATGATATTGATGCTTTGGTTTCTTAAGAAAAGCTTTTTTTCTACCATTTTTTTAATTAAAGTTCATCTGTTAATTAAATAAACATGATTCACATAATAATCTCCTTTCTTTTCATGATTATGTACCATAAGCTCGTTCTACTCATTAAGATAAATGACATTGATGCTTTGGTTTCATAAGAAAAGCTTCCCTTTCTACCAATTTTAAAATTAAAGTTTATCTGTCAATTTTGATAAACATGATTCACATAATAATCACATTTCTTTTCCTAATCAGGCACTGTAAACGCATTCACCTCATTCAGATAAAAGAACTGATGCTTTGGTTTTATTAGAAAAGCTTTACTTTCCATCATTTTTAGAATCAAAGTTCATTTTTCAACTTGGATAAACACGAATTCACATAATATCCTTTCTTTTCATTATTTGGTACCATAATCTTGTTCTACTCATTTGGATAAAAGCTTCACTTTCCACCATTTTATAGAATTAAAGTTCGTCTGTCAATTTGGACAAACATAAATTTACAAAATAATATCCTTTAATTTCATGGTTTGACACCATAAACACATTCTCCTTATTGGAATAAATGATATTGTTGCTTTAGTTTCATAAGGAAAGCTTCTATGTCTACCATTTTTAAAAATTAAAGTTCTTCTGTCAATTCAAATAAAAATGGATTAACATAATAATCTTATTTTTTTTCATGATAAGGAACCATAAATCCATTGTCCTTATTCAAACAGATGTTATTGATGCTTTGGTTTCATAAAAAAATCTTCTCTTTCTACCATTTTTTGAATTAAAATTCGTCTGTCAATTCATATAAACACTGATTCATATAATAAACTTATTTCTTTTCATGATTAGATACCATAAGCTCGTTCTACTCATTAGGATAAATGACATTGATGCTTTGGTTTCATAAGAAGATCTTCTCTTTCTACCAATTTTAGAATTAAAGTTTGTTTGTCAATTAGGATAAACATAGATCCATATAATAAACATCTTTTTTTTTTATTGGACACCATAAACTCAATCTTCTCATTGGGACAAATTAATTAATGCTTTAGTTTTATATGAAAAATTTCACTTCCCACCATTTTTTAGAATCAATGTTCATCTTTTAACTAGGATAAACATGGATTCACATAATATCCTTTCTTTTCATTATTTGGTACCATAAGCTTTTTCTACTCATTTGGATAAATGACATTGATGGTTTGGTTTCATAAAAGAAGCTTCACTTTCCATCATTTTATAGAATTATAGTTCGTCTGTAAATTTGGAGAAACATAGATTTACAAAATAATCTCCATTCATTTCATAATTAGGCAACATAAACACATTCTTTTTATTGGGATAAAGGATATTGATGCTTTGGTTTCATAAAAAAGCTTGTTTTCTATCATTTTTTTATTAAAGTTCATCTGTTAATTCAGATAAACATGATTCACATAATAATCTACTTTTTTTCATGATTATGTACCATAAGCTCATTCTACTTAGGATGAATGACATTGATGCTCTGATTTTATAAGAAAAACTTCTCTTTCTACCAATTTTACAATTAAAGTGGTTCTGTTACTTTTGATAAACAAATATTTATATAACAATCACATTTTTTCCCTGATTGGGCACCATAAACTGATTCACCTTATTAGGATAAAAGAACTGATGCTTTGGTTTCATTAGAAAAACTTCACTTCCCATAATTTTTTAGAATCAAAGTTTATCTTTCAAGTGGGAAAAACACGGATTCACATAATAATCTCTTTTCTTTTCATTATTTGGTACTGTAAGCTCATTTTACTCATTCAAATAAATGACATTGATGCTTTGGTTTCATAAAAAAAGCTTCACTTTCCATCACTTTATAGAATTAAAGTTCGTCTGTTAATTCGGACAAACAAAGATTTACAAAATAATCTCACTTCATTTCATGATTAGGCATCGTAAATGCAATCTCTATATCGGAGTAAATGATATTGATGCTTTGGTTTCATAAGAAAAGCTTTTTTTCTACCTTTTTTTAATTAAGGCTTGTATATTAATTCGGATAAACACGATTCACATAATAATCTCCTTTTTTTTCATGATTATATACCATAAGCTCATTCTACTCATTAAGATAAATGACATTGATGCTTAGTTTCATTAGAAAAGCTTTCCTTTCTACCAATTTTAGAATTAAAGTTCATCTGTCAATTTTGATAAACACGGATTCACATAATAAACACATTTCTTTTCTTGATGAGGTGTCGTAAATGCATTAACCTCATTTGGATAAAAAAGCTAATGCTTTGGTTTCATTAGAAAAACTTCACTTCCTGCCATTTTTTAGAATCAAAGTTCATGTTTCAACTTGGGTAAACACGAATTCACATAATATCTTTTCTTTCCGTTATTTCGTACCATAAGCTCGTTTTACTCATTGGGATAAATGACATAGATCCTTTGGTTTCATAAAAAGCTTCACTTTCCATCATTTTATAGAATTAAAGTTCATCTGTCAATTTGAATAAACACAGATTTACAATAGAATCTTCTTTAATTTCATGGTTGGGCACCATCAATATATTCTCTTTATTGGGATAAATGATATTGTTGTTTTAGTTTCATAAGAAAAGCTTCTGTATCTACCATTTTTAAATATTAATGTTCGTCTGTCAATTTGGATAAAAATGGATCAACATAATAATCTTATTTTTTTCATGATAAGGAACAATAGACCCATTCTCCTTATTAGGATAAAGGACATTGATGATTTGGTTTCATAAAAAAAGCTTCTCTTTCTACCATTTTTTGAATTAAAGTTTGTTTATCAATTCGGATAAAACAGATTCATATTATAATCTCCTTTCCTTTCCTGATTGCATACCATAAACTCATTCTACTTTTTAGGATAAATGATATTGATGCGTTGGTTTCATAAGAAAAGCTTATCTTTCTAACAATTTTAGAATTAAAGTTCATTTGTCAATTGAGATAAACACGGATTCACATAATAATCATCTTTCTTTTCCTGATTGGGCACCATAAACTCATTCTCTTTATTGAGATAAAAGAACTAATGCTTTCGTTTCATAAGAAAAACTTCATTTCCTACCATTTTTAGAATCAAAGTTCGTCTTTCAAGTGGGATAAACATGGATTCGCATAATAATCTTTTTTCTTTTCATTATTCAGTACCATAAGCTCATTCTACTCATTTAGATAAATGACATTGATGCTTTGGTTTCATAAAAAAAGCTTCACTTTCCATCATTTTATAGAATCAAAGTTCATCTGTCACTTTGGACAAATACAGATTTACAAAATAATCTCATTTCATTTTATGATTAGGCACCATAAACACATTTTCCTTACTGGGGTAAATGTTTTGATGCTTTGGTTTCTGAAGAAAAGCTTTTTTTCTACCATTTTTTAATTAAAGTTCATCTGTTAATTCTGATAAACATGATTCACATAATAATCTCCTTTCTTTTCTTAATTATGTACCATAAGCTCGTTCTACTCATTAAGATAAATGACATTGATTCTTTGGTTTCATAAGAAAAGCTTCCCTTTCTACCAATTTTAAAATTAAAGTTCATCTGTCAATTTTGATAAACATGGATTCACATAATAATCACATTTTTCCCTAATCAGGCACTGTAAACGCATTCACCTTATTCGGATAAAAGAACTGATGCTTTGGTTTCATTAGAAAAGCTTTACTTTCCACCATTTTTAGAATCAAAGTTCATCTTTCAACTTGGATAAACATGAATTCACATAATATCCTTCTTTTTCATTATTTGGTACCATATGCTTGTTCTACTCATTTGGATAAAAGCTTTACTTTCCACCATTTTATAGAATTAAAGTCCGTCTGTCAATTTAGACAAACATAAATTTACAAAATAATATCCTTTAATTTCATGGTTCAACACCATAAACACATTCTCCTTATTGGGATAAATGATATTGTTGCTTCAGTTTCATAAGAAAAGCTTCTATATCTACCATTTTTGAAAATTACAGTTCATCAGTCAATTCGAGTAAAAATGGATCAACATAATAATCTTATTTCTTTTCATGATGAGGAACCATAAATCCATTGTCCTTATTCAAACAGATGTTATTGATGCTTTGGTTTCATAAAAAAATCTTCTCTTTCTACCATTTTTTGAATTAAAGTTCGTCTGTCAATTCAGATAAACATGGATTCATATAATAATCTTATTTCTTTTCATGATTGGGTACCATAAGCTCGTTCTACTCATTGGGATAAATGACATTGATGCTTTGGTTTCATAAGAAGAGCTTCTCTTTCTACCAATTTTAGAATTAAAGTTTGTTTGTCAATGGGGATAGACACAGATCCATATAATAAACATCTTTTTTTTCTTGATTGGGCACCATAAACTCAATCTTCTCATTGGGATAAATGAAGTAATGCTTTAGTTTCATATGAAAAATTTCACTTCCCATCATTTTTTAGAATCAATGTTCATCTTTTAACCGGGATAAACATGGATTCACATAATATCCTTTCTTTTCATTCTTCGGTACCATAAGTTCATTCTACTCATTTGGATAAATGACACTGATGGTTTGGTTTCATAAAAGAAGCTTCACTTTCCATCATTTTATAGAATTAAAGTTCGTCTGTAAATTTGGACAAACATAAATTTACAAAATAATCTCCTTTTATTTCACAATTAGGCAACATAAACATATTCTTTTTATTAGGATAAAGGATATTGATGCTTTGGTTTCATAAGAAAAGCTTGTTTTTCTATCATTTTTTTATTAAAGTTCATCTGTTAATTCAGATAAACATGATTCACGTAATAATTTGCTTTTTTTTCCATGATTATGTACCAAAAGCTCGTTTTACTTAGGATGAATGAAATTGATGCTTTGGTTTTATAAGAAAAGCTTCTCTTTCTACCAATTTTATGATTAAAGTTCTTCTGTTAATTTTGATAAACACAGATTTATATAATAATCACATTTTTTCCCTAATTAGGCACCGTAAACTCATTCACCTTATTAGGATAAAAGAACTGATGCTTTGGTTTCATTAGAAAAACTTCACTTCCCATAATTTTTTAGAATCAAAGTTCATCTTTCAATTGGGATAAACATGAATTGACATAATATCTTTTCTTTTCATTATTCGGTACCATAAGCTTGTTCTACATGTTTGGATAAATGACATTGATGCTTTGGTTTCCTTAAAAAGCTTCACTTTCCACTGTTTTATAGAATTAAAGTTCATCTACTATTTTGGACAAACACAGATTTACAAAATAATCTCCTTTTAGTTCATGATTGGGCACCATCAACAAATTCTCCTTATTGGGATAAATGATATTAATGCTTTGGTTTCGTAAGAAAATCTTTTCTTTCTACCATTTTTAAAAATTAAAGTTCATCTATCAATTCGGCTAAAAATGGATTAACAAAATAATCTCCTTTCTTTTCATGATGAACCATAAATCCATTTTCTTTTGGGATAAATGACATTGATGCTTTGGTTTCTTAAAAAGCTTCACTTTCCACTGTTTTATAGAATTAAAGTTCGTCTACTATTTTGGACAAACACAGATTTACAAAATAATCTCCTTTCATTTCATGATTGGGCACCATCAATAAATTCTCCTTATTGGGATAAATGATATTGATGCTTTAGTTTCATAAAAAAATCTTTTCTTTCTACAATTTTTAAAAATTGAAGTTCATCTATCAATTCGGATAAAAATGGATTAACAAAATAATCTCCTTTCTTTTCATGATGAAGAACCACAAATCCATTCTCCTTGTTGGGATAAATGACATTGATGCTTTGGTTTCCTGAGAAAATTTCTCTTTCTACCAATTTTAGAATTAAAGTTCGTTTATCAATTGGGATAAACACAGATTCACATAATAATCACCTTTTTTTTCCTTATTGGGTAGCATAAACTAATTCTCCTCATTGGGATAAAAGAACTTATGGTTTGCTTTCATAAGAGAAACTTCTCCTTTCGCTATTTTTTAGAATCAAAGTTTATTTTTTGAGTGAGGTAAACACGAATTCACACAATAATCTTTTTTCTTTTCCTTATTTGGTACTATAAGCTCATTCTATTCATTTAGACAAATCACATTGAATCTTTGGTTTCATAAAAAAGGCTTCAATTTCCACTAATTTATATAATTACAGTTTGTCTATCAATTTGGACAAACACAAATTCACATAATAAACTCCATTCTTTTAATGATAAGGAACCATAAACTCATTCTCCTAGTTGGGATAAAAGACATTGATGATTTGGTTTCGCAAGAAAAGCTTTTTTTTTTACCATTTTGTGAATTAAAGTTCGTTTGTCAATTCAGATAAACACAGATTCACATAATAGTCTCATTTCTTTTCATAATTAGGTGTCATAAGCACGTTCTACTCATTAGGATAAATGACATTGATGCTTTGGTTTCATAAGAAAAGCTTTGTTTTCTGACAATTTTAGAATTAAAATCCATCTGTTAATTATGATAAACACGAATTCACATAATAATCACCTTTTTTTTCTTGATTAGGCACCATAAACTCATTCTCCTCATTGGGATAAAAGAATTGATGCTTTGGTTTCATAAGAAAAACTTTACTTCCCATCATTTTTTAGAATCAAATTTCATTCTTCAATTGGGATAAACAAAGATTCACATAATAATCTCCTTTCTTTTCATGATAAGGAACCATAATCCCATTCTCCTTATTGGGTGACATTGATGCTTTGGTTTCATAAGAAAAGCTTCTCTCTATACCATTTTTACAATTAAAGTTCGCTTGTCAATTCGAATAAAAGCGGATTCACAAATGAATTGATGTTTTGGTTCCATAAGAAAACCTTCACTTCCTACCATTTTTTAGAATCAAAGTTCGTCTGCCATTTGGGATAAACATGCATTCACATAATAATCCCCTTTCTTTTCAAGGTTTGGCATCATAAACTCATTCTCCTCATTTGGATAAATGACATTGATGCTTTGGTATCATAAGGAAAACTTCACTTCCCATCATTTTTTAGAATCAAAGTTCATTTTTCAATTGGGATAAACATGGATTCATATAATAATCTTTTCATTATTCGGTACCATAAGCTCACTCTACTCATTCAAGTAAATGACATTGATGCTTTGGTTTTAAAAAAATGCTCTACTTCCTACCTTTTTTGGAATCAAAGTTCATTTGTCAATTTGGACAAACACAGATTCACATAATAATTCCTTTCCTTTCATGATGAGGAACCGCAAACTCATTCTCCTTATCAGGATAAATGACATTGATGCTTTAATTTAATTAGAAAAGCTTCTCTTTCCATCATCTTTACAATTAAAGCTTGTCTGTCAACTAGGATAAACATGGATTCACATAATGTTAGACCTTTTAGTGGTGAATGAAATCAAGAAGGGGTGAATTAATTTCTCAAAATTTTGATAGACAAACTTGAGAAATCCATACAATAAACTTTTGGAGTGTAATTTAGTGAATGAAATAAACAATCAAGGAAAAGGGAAAGAAGAAGCAAACTCAAAGATTTATAAAGGTTCGGCCTCAATTGCCTACGTCCTCTACCTCG